>WBRY01000044.1:0-202513 GCA_011800735.1 Peronospora destructor | reverse complement strand
AACCCTAAACCCTAAACCCTAAACCCTAAACCCTAAACCCTAAACCCTAAACCCTAAACCCTAAACCCTAAACCCTAAACCCTAAACCCTAAACCCTAAACCCTAAACCCTAAACCCTAAACCCTAAACCCTAAACCCTAAACCCTAAACCCTAAACCCTAAACCCTAAACCCTAAACCCTAAACCCTAAACCCTAAACCCTAAACCCTAAACCCTAAACCCTAAACCCTAAACCCTAAACAGGATGAGCGGGCCCGGGATTATTGCGCAGAATGGATTTCGGAGAGCCATAAGCTAGCTCAAAGGGCTGCTTACACTCTCCTAGCACAGATCGCACTTCGCCATAACTCGCGTCTTCAGTTAATCAATTCGGATGGGGATCCAGCTTGTCATCAAGTCGTTGTGACATGCGCATTAATATAATTATTGTAATCCCATACTTGACAATTCAGTATCCACTATCCAGCATGTCTCAATCTATGCCATATCGCCCCACATACGTTGTTTCATATAATGATTACTATATGAATCCGTAACGAGCGATCTTGATCTTATGGATGTCAGTCATATCAAATAATTGGCGATCCGGATCGCACCGATCCAGATCGCATCGATCCCATATGTCTGCGAACCAAATTATGTTGATCCAGTTTGCTTGCGATCTCTGCTGACCCAAGTTGCGTTGATCTGACTTGCATGCAATCTTCTGCAAACTGCGATCTAGATTGTATCGATCCAATTTGCTTGCGATCTTGCGATCCAGCCAGTATCCGTACAATTTACCTGCGATCCAGATTGCATGCACCTGAGAATTAACGATCCGGGCAGTTCTCCTCGAAGTTGACTTTCCAGTTCTTCATGATGCGAAAAGACACGTGATCTTCATCTGCAAGTCATATTTTGCCAACGGGATGTAATGTTGCCCGAAGGTAACAGCTCCGAATGTTCCTTGAATTCACTTTGCGGCCGTGCGTAATTAGTGGATATTATCGATTATCCATAAAATTTATTATGCACTTCACCACAACGGTCACGGTCATTTCGATGTGGTCTTCTTACAGGAAACTTACGTGGATGAATCCAACATCATCCAAGTCACTCAAGAACATGCTCGCCAATGGGGCTACCGTACGGGACCACAATGCCCTCAGCTATCTTATTGGTCTGCGGCGAAGGAAAGAGCTGCTGTAGTTGGAATTCTACTACACCCGCATAATCATCTGACTGACGCGTTTCCGCTATGGGAAGACCTTTGGACTCCGCACTTTATAGCACTCAAAGTGTTGAATGGAACGGATGATGTCTTCTTAGTGAACATTTATGCACCGACCGACCGCGCCGCGAGAGAGAGTTTATTTTTCCTGCTTGGAACGCTGATTATACCGGATGGCACGCATGGTTTTACGGGGGGCGACCTTAATTGCCATCTACACGGCATCATCGACTGGTCCTATGCCCTACTGCTATGGGTCACGACTCGCCTGGATTACGAGAGATTCTTATTCAGTGGAACCTGGACGATACACTTGCTAATTTTTACCGGAGGAGAGTGACATAAAAGCACTTGCCCACTTTCATGATACTTACCACATCTATCACTACACTGTGGTAGGGTATGGCATGGCGTCCAGCCGCATTGATCGCTGGTACGGTAATGACCAAGCCCGTTTATGGTTAGCCGACACAGAGATTGACCGATACGAGGTGGAAGGAGATCATAAAGGTGTTTTACTACACTTTCGATCACCAGACAATCCCATCAGGTGTAAAAGGTCGACCCGCGTATACCCGGTACCCTCGTATGCACAGAAAAGAGTTTATGCTTTTCTGACCAGCGTGATTGAGAAATTTGCTCTTACCATAAACACGAACCACATCTCTGGTGCTGACGCGGCACTTTTATGGGGACAGTTCAAGACAACAGTCACAAAGGGCATCCTAGTGACGAAAAGAGACGCAAAGAAGGCCTTACGAAATACTTATCGAAAGAAGCTACGTCGACAGCTTCTACGATTTGCCAAGGTTCAGGAAAAACTGCGGGCCGCTGATGTCTCAGACCCCGCAGATACAGATAGTCTCAACGCGACATTCAAGACGATCCGAAATCACATTGTTATCACAAAACGTGAATGGACGCGCAGCAAATAGCGGCGACTATTCCGATCTCACACTTGGTGTGATGGACAGACAACTAAACGCTTCTTTTAGCGAATCTCGTGTAAGTTCGCGATAATATGATCCCCACATTACGTCCCGTTCACGCCCAGTCAACACGTACAGCACATGAAAAAGCAGACATATTGGCGGACGGACTCCTATTCTTCAAGGGAAAGCCAAGGTACTCAATGTTCATCCCATTGTAAACTGGATGAGACCAAGGGTTACTCAAGATGTCGAATTCTTAGGCAACGCTAATTTTATTACGGAAGCCAGGGTTTCGGCAGCGATAAAGGCATGCAAACCAAGCAAATTATGCGGTCCGGATAAGCTCGGAAACGATTGGTACCGTCAGTATGCTGGAGTGCTCATTCCACTACTGACTCAGCTTTACAAATTGTGGTATATCGACCAGGCGTTTCCAGTCTCTCTCTTGCAAGCAGACATTTTTTGCTTGAAGAAATAAGGAGATGGCGGTAACCCGCTTAATTATCGTCCGCTAGCTCTCCTCAACACGGACTAAAAAATTCTGACGCGTCTATTGGCCACACAAGTCAGGAATTCGCTAGCGACGCGGATAAATTTACATCAGCATGGGTTCGTACCGGGAAGGAATTTTCATACAGTCATTGATTATTTCGAGGCAGCTCGGGTGGCGACGTCTCATTCTGCTGAAGCCAGAGAAGCACTGGTACTTCTTCTTGACTTCGCGAACGCTTACGATTATGTGGACAGGACATATTTATATGCTACCTTGAGACGCCAGGTTTTCCACCAAACTTCGTGGACCTTATCGAGCTACTACACTGTGGCACTTCGCGATTTTTGGCAAATGGAGAACGGTCTGAAGAAGTGCAGGTGACGCGAGGGATACGTCAAGGCTGTCTTCTTGCACCTCTCCTCTTCATTTTAGCTTTCGAACTATTATACCAAAAATTGGACTCATCGGACATTCACGTCGGGGTCTCTCTGAAAACGGACTCTTATTCATTCACATTGCGAATTGCGGGATATGCCGACGATACAGTAGTCTACCTCCAATCGCCTCAACAAGTGGCAGCAGTGCTGGTTATTATTCGAGATTTTGGAGACGTTTCTGGATTGATGCTGAATGAGGGCAAGACGTCAGCTATTGCGTTACACGACCAGGGCCTGCCGGTTGCAACTAAGTGGGAATGGCTGACTAAGCTACTAAAATCGAGTGAATACTGTCGGTATCTGGGTATTCAAATCGGAGTGAGTCACAGGCTCGTACTAATTGGGCAATTGCAAAGACTCATGTCAGAACTCGACTGCGTATGGCAAGCCACAAAACTCTTACCATTGAGCAGAGATCCCGCATTGCTTCAGCTATTATTATCCCTAAATTTCTGTATGTTGGGCGACATGCATGGCCGGATACAGGAACCGTGAAACGAATCAACGGATTCATCAAAAATTACGTATGGCACGGTGTTTTTGGAGTTATTAAAGGACGTCGGACGACATGGCTCGCGGAGGCGGTTGCGAGGCTGCCTCGAAAAGAATTTGGACTGGGGATTCCGGATTTAAGGGCGGAGCTCCTCGCGATGGCGGCTGTAACGGTATTAAGATGGGGATCCAAGGCATCTATCAAAGACCAGGCGCTCGGGGATTTTCTCTTCCAGCCCACCAAATTACCAGTTACACGGTACATTACCCCCGGTTTCTCAACAACCTCCTTACCAGGCTTTCGAGCAGGCAAGACACTTTGGAAGGTGGGAGCGACAATGATTGAGCATTCAGGGATGGAGGAAGTGTCCGCAGCATACAAAACACATGTGATCGAACTCTATTTACAAGTAGAAGAAGCCGTAGGTCAGTGCACTTCTCCGAGTGGTGGGCACGTGGAGACAGATCTGCGAGTTTTGATCGGTTCCTATACAAGCAATATGCGGCGCTTTTGTGCGGGCGCTTATGGCAAATGTTGCACAGAGTGGTTGCCTTACGGCACACTACGGCATTTATCTCTCCTGAACGCAGATGGGGTGCAGCAGACGCTTGAACACTTGTCTTTTGGTCGTGCTGGATTTGAATTACGACATCTGCTGACCTGGACGATGGACATTTCTGGGATCATTATATGGAATATCCACCTCTTCGTACCAGACGAGGAACTACGGTTGTTGATTATCTTATTGGTGACGAATTACCCCGAATTACTATATCAACGTTCGACTATTGGAGCTACGAATTCGGGCCCACCCTCTCGATCACTTCATCACGGCACAGGTACTAGCGCCTTTTGCTCAAGGGGAAACTGCCACGATTGCAGTATTGACGGATATTTCATTTCCAGCACTACACTTACCGGTGCTCTCACGACCGGATCTGGTTTCTAAATTACGCCACATCTTTCACCAGGGGGTACACATCCGAGCAGTTCATCCACACCCCGCTACGGATCGAATCGTGGCATTATGGACGAAGAATTTATATAAACTTTGTGTACGGAGTCATTTCGAAGAGAGAGTCTCAGAAACATCCAATCGCCACGGACGTGCAGATGCTGCTGGATGGGCAGCAGCATGGACGGTGGAAGACGCAGGACTAGCTACGGCTCTCACGGATTTTACCTGGAAAGATCTGCACTCAATCCACAGTTCCACTGTATGGGGAGCCCAAGTGTTTTATCGAATCAAGCTACGGACTTTCAGGAACTGGGATGTGGTCAATCAATGCCCAGGGTGCCCTTTTCCTGACTGTGACGAGGCACATAAGGGCACTTTCCATATATTCTGGACGTGCGCAGAAGCTAAACCGCTATGGGATACATTCCTTCGTCTGTGGAAGATGCTCGGGCTTAGCGAGTCGAGTACTACCGTACAGCACATTCTGAGAATGACGTTTTCGGTACCGACAGGGGTATGGGCGGTAATGGAAGAACTATATTGCACACTTCCTACAAACAAGTTAGAAACAATTACGGGTCACGTGTATACCGTGCTTATTAAACACTGGAAGCTTGGGATCATCCATACGATCCAAGCGATATGGAGGAGAAGATGCAGATGTCGCTCTCCACATTTGGATAATAATAGATATCGAGCGATACTATTACTGGAAGAGCGCCTCCACCAAGGGGCCTCTACCATCAAACAGCAGATATATGCTCACTCGCAATCACGGCTTCACGCCAAGCTGCCTGTTTGGTTTTCACGCCACTCACAGAGCCGCATGGGGAACAACCAGCACGATGCCTCGCTTATTGTGAACACCCTCAGACTGTGCTTTTTTTCGACGGAGGTGCCAGAGGCAACCCTGGACCGGGCGGGTCAGGTTCGGTGATCGTACCCATGGGCGCGGAGGACGTACAACCAAGAATACAGTGGATGGCTAGTGTTTCCTCCGCGTCCAAGTCCACTACGAACAATTACGCGGAGTATCAAGGACTGCTGGTTGGATTACGCAAGGCGCTTCTCTACAATTTACGCGGGCTGCATGTCGTCGGGGACACCAATCTCATTATATACCACATGATTCGGCGCAAGCCGCCTAAATCATCACACTTACGTGATGTTTACGACCAATGCCGCAATATCGCTGACAAGCTACTGTGGAGAAGTGGCTCAAGAGAAATGGGACTTAATACTGATCGTGGACTAATTGACCAATCAGAAGCCGAGTCGTTAGATCCGATCAGTACCTGTCGCACCCTGGACCCTTCAAACGTGATATGTGGGTCAAAGTGATATTATTTCTCGATCGTCGATCAGCATCAGATCGCGATCGACGACCCATATGGTGGTTAGGGTTATCTCGGCAAACAGATACTGGACACGTGGCATATACTATCGTATAGAAAGGCATAGTCATAGGTTTTAGCTTTTATTGGTTAACATTAAACAGAGTTCGATTATATTTCTAACACACGCGTCGACTTCTCTCTTCCGGGCAGGATCTTTGGTCTCCCGACGTCAAGAACTTCGACAGCGTCTACAGAAGGAGCAACACTTCTGGATTGTTTGGCCAGGGTTCAAGCGACTCTCAATCTCCTCCCAAACTGCGACTGGACGCACCAAACAAGTAAAGGCAAGGCCCCGGCACCAAGAGATCAAGTGGTCAGAAGACAAGCCGGTGGACATGGAAGCGATCTAAAGGGTAGATCGCGGCAACTCAACAAGAGCGCCCAAGTAACCTGCGATCTCGTGAGGAATTTCCACGCGATCGTTCCTATCCCCAAACCCAATCAAGACTCGACATCCTCCAAGTCACCGAGAAGAGTGCAACCCGCCCTGCCGACGGGTACACAAGGTGAGGAAGGCAAGAAAATACTACACACGGAATCGGGGTACCCCCTCCGTAGTCGGTCGTCTGGGCGCCGTTGGTTAGTGGTGATCACATCGTCAAATTTGTGATTGCACTACGCCACAATGGTGCGCGTGCCCGGATCTTCTGGCGACTCTGGATTTCACCGTGAGTCCACTGGAGAAGATTTCAAGATCAAGATAGAACCGGGGATTGAAGCGTCAGCGGAAGAGGGATCGCCGCAGACGCGCGAAAACCAAGAAGGATTATCGTCAGCGTTTTGGGAGGGACGCAGACGAGAAGAAAACTTAAGAGGAAGATCACGATGGTGATCTAGAAGAAAAACCTCTAACCCCTCCTCAGGTCCCTTCTGGGACCCCCGCGGATCACGCTGCAAAACGTGACCCGCTGGACAAGAGTCTTTCGGTTAAAACCGAAGGATTTTTATCCAGAAACACCCTTACAACGAAAGCCAAAAAGAAGAAAACGAAGGTGCCACGTATAAAGTTGAAGGCACCTGGCTCAGATGTGGATGACCAAGACACGAAGGTGGCAGATCACGACTCAAAGATCGCGGTAATGAAAACAGACAAAAGCCTGGAAATTGGCAATTGGATCAGCTCACGTGGCAATTTTATTGGAAAGAGCTAAAGCGGCTTATTACGGAAGATCCAGTGCTGAAAAATATTGCGGCCAAAGTTAATCGGATCGCTACGTGGACCTATATCCGCGCCCACAAGGACTTCGAACAAATTAGATGCGATCCGTATGCTCACGCAGTTATTGCAAGAGGTTGGTTTCACCCCTGGAGCATTTGATGCACATGAATTGCTCGACTGTGGACTCGATCAGGTGATCACTGCAGGTCGATCGTTCGCTGAGAAGATGATTCTGCTCACCGGCGCTTCTCATACTTCGGATCAGGCGATTGCTGACCCTTCGGAAGAATATCACACCGGATCGTCGCGATACGCCTCGGCAGAATCGGCAGTGGATTCGGATGAGTCGATAAGCATCGAGCGATTGTCGTTGGGACCGAGTGGTGCCGCCCTATTGCGCAGTCGAATGCAGCCAATCAAGGTGGAAACGCGATCGGTGGATGTTTCCCCGTCAATCAACGCAAACCAAAAAGGCTCAGGACAATTGCAATCATTTTTCAAAGCGGCCATGGAAAACTTCGTTAAAGATCAGCAAGCCCAGGATCGAGCGATCAACCAAGCCAGCCGATCAGCGATGCCTCAGAGCCCGTCAGAACCGCTCGACCCTGATATCGAAATGGAGTCAGTTGGATCACGCCACAATTGTTCCAAGGAGTATGATCCGGACGACTTAGGCTTAGACGAACCGAGACGACCGGTGGCAGCAACTGCTTAGACTACTGGAGTTGGTGGATTTAATACTCAACGGATCCGTGTGTCAGCGATCGCAGAATTAAAAGAGTTTGCAGGACGCGACAAGGATGAAGATCGAGCGAGAGGCTGGATCAGCAAAGTGAAGTCTGCGTTCCTCCGCGATCAAGCGCCAGATAGCAAAAAATGTTTGGTATTCGGAGATCTGCTCACGGGACCAGCGCGAAACTGGTATGCTCAGCTAAGCCGATCAGTACGAAGTTCATGGAAACCATTACTGGAAAGTTTCATGGTGCAATATGGTGGACATGGCGTGCCAGTGGCCAGACAGTATTATCACGCGTGCAAACGGTCGGATGAAAGTCCTTTGGAATATATGTATCGGCTGAATGTAGCTGGAATGCGAGCAAAAATTCTAATTAAAGATGGATCGCTAGATGCCCGTCGTGAACACGTGGAACATTTCATTGATACTTTGGACGATCGCGATCTGGCGAAACAGCTGACGTTATTACGTTTGGAAGACGCAGGTGCCATGGAAGAAACACTTCGTGCATATCAACGCATGGAAACCCGGCAGGGTAAGGCGTCGATGGGATCGCACAAGTTTCGACGACAATCACCTGCAGCCTCGGCTCCAGTATCATCGAAACCACCCGAGCTGTGAGAGCGATCCACATTGAAAGTGGTAGCAGCGAATCGGAATCAGACCTCAGCGAGTTGGAACCGGACACAGATCTTCGCCATATTTATATGGCTACAACATCGGATTGCACGAAGAGTCCAAGCGATGTTCCGATCCGACAAGGTGTCTCTACTCCAACGAACAGTCATGATCGTTACGCGAATGGTCACGATCGTGGTGTGTCGTCGAAACCATGTACCCACTGTGGATCAACCAAACACAATGACAGAGGATGTTGGAAACGACTTACCTGCCAAAAATGTGGTCGAAAAGGGCATCCCTCGGACAAGTGTTTTTTCGTATGTATCGCCTGTGGAGAGATATACGAGAGGGGAAGTGCCCGATGGAAGAGTTTTACAACATGATTCGCCAGTGGTATGTACCCACCAAGCACGCTGGAATACTTCCACCGAAAGCAGAGGAGATGTTAGACTAGGACGCTCGCCAGGTTGGAATCTGTTACGAGCCGAGCGTTCTAGGCTCTGCATTTATACATATGTTGAAGGGGGACGGACAGACCAAGACGTTAACTTACGAATTGATGCAGCTGTCAATGCATGTGGTTTGAATCAAAAAAACAGTGTTCAATGTCAAGTGTAAAAAAGGTTGATGAATATTCACGATCACCTGCTAAGATGGAGCTCGATCTAGCGCCAGGTGAATCACGTGGATATTGGAAATATCACACACCTGGAAAATGGTTTAAACAGGCCAAAGCAGTGGGCAAAATCAACAATGAGAAAGCCACTTTGCTGTTTGACTCTGATGCTGAAGTCTCTATCATCGACACAACCTTTGCTCGTAAGGTGGGATGTGTCATAGATGAGAGCCAGAAGCAAGAATGTATGGGAATCGGCGAGAACATGTACATGACGGAAGGTCGAACCAAGATCAAAATCACATTAACTGGATCACTGGTTTATTATTTTGACGCTTGGGTCGGTGATCAGTCTGGTCAAGAGGCGATCTTAGGCATGGATTTTATGGTTCCAGCTGGGATACGACTAGATCTGGCGGATGGAACACTCTGTTTGCCTGATGAGATCCAAATCCACCTGTCAGGACGACGGCCTCCATACCGATCAGCTATGCAGGTAATTACTGCCAACGATCAACATGTGGTAATTCCAGCGGGCGATTCGACAGAAGTGAAAATCGGCGTCGGTTCCCCTAATGCTACACTTTGGGTAACACGAGACCCTAAATGGGTTCCAACTGTAACTACGGGACCTGGCAAGATGAAATATCTGCAGCTGACAAATCTCGGTGATCAAGATGTAATCCTCAGACAAGGAGCTGCTCTAGGTATGTGGATTGCTGGCGATATGATACCTCGGGTCCCTGGATATGTTACGGTGGGATCACGTCGCTACAACGAGTGGCAGACTCACGCTTTTGAAGCGACGGTAGGTCGAAAAGTAGAACCGCCAGGACCGCTGGTCGACCACCCACATTATCCTACACCAACTAAGATTTTGATGCGTCCAAAGAAAGTTGAGAAGATCTCGTCGCAATCTGACGAAGGAATGATTAACGAAAATGAGACTCAAGACCAATTCAAAGACAAAGATCACCTTGACAGTGAAGACCAACGACCATCAAGATCACCCGTTGTAATTAATGCGATCAAAATTGATGGTCAGGGCAATCAATTACCAGATCGATCAAATGATTTAAAGGTGACCGATGAGATCAATAATAATGATCATGTCAATCAAGTACCTGATCAAACGAATGATTTAAGGTGGCCGATTCGATCAAGGATGAGGATCATGCAAATGCTGAACGTAAACAGGGACAGTCTGATCAAGGGAGCAAGAGTCCCAACGAAAGAGGTATCACCCGAGGTAGCAGTATGTTCTCACGAAAGTGGTGAGCTGTTTGCTGAAGATGTTGATCAACATATGGCGGTCCTGCCAGAGTTGGTCACGTCTACGGCTGAGGTAATGATTGATGATATTCAAGTCGGCGACCCTGGAGTGCCACTAACGAACGATCAAAAGAAATTGCGACAATTGATTTGGAAGAATCGCTATTTGCTCATAGGAAAAGGCCATGCCTTACCTCCTGCAGCACGTGGAGCAATTTGTGACATTGATGTCGGGGGAGCAAACCCAATTGCACAAAGAGTACGACCTGTGGCACCCAAATTTCGAGAGAAATTAGCCGATTTAATCAAGGGACTATTATCTGCCAAAATCATTCAACATCTACATCACCATGGGCTTTGCCAATCGTGGTAATGATCAAGAAGAATGGTGAAGATATACCGTTATGCATCGACTATCGACGAGTAAATCAATTAGCCAGATTGATGGTATATCCTATGCCACTAATTAGTGAGCTTTTGCAGGATATAGATAAAGCGATGTGGTATTGTTCTTAGGATATGGCAAGTGGATTTTGAGTGGTTGAAATGACGGAACGAGCTAAAGCAATCTATGCATTTATTACGCCGTCTGGTTTATTTGAATGGTTACGAATGCCTTTTGGTCTGAAGAACGCTCCTCAGATTTACCAGCATTTAATCGGTAATGCTCTATATGGATTTTTAAAAATCAGTACAAATCCTAGCTCGACCACTACTGGATCGTCAAAGCCAATCGACGTGTTTACCAAAGGTGAACCGGATACCGACCCAAGACCATCGGTGTTAGGTCGGAGGTCATATATTGACGATATACTGATACCAGCCACATCGTGGACCTCTCTGTATGAGAAAGTGGAACGATTGCTGGAGGTATGTGACCAATGGAATTTATCGATCAGTTTGACTAAGAGTTTCTGGGGACGTCGTAAAGTGGATTACCTGGATCATCAAGTTTCTCATGCAGGTTTGGAAGCTCATCCGAAGGATTTAGGATCGCTCGTAAACATTCCCTTTCCTGAAACGTTGCGATCAATGCAGTCGTTTTTGGGAAGTTTGAATTACTACAGTCGATTTATTGAGGACTTTGCGATTTATGCGTCTGTACGCTACGAGTTGCGGGAAGCAGATTTCCATGAGATCAGCCGCGTTAATGACGCTCAGACAACTATCACTGATGCTAGACCGGGTCGTGATTGCAATTCTCGAGATGGGTACAAACGCGATCCAGTCTCCAATAATGGGGACGATCAAGATTCCGAAGGCGAGAATCGTTGGGAAAAGGTTATGATCTCAATTACTTTGCTTAAAGCAAAAATAGCTGCAACACCGATCCTAAAACATTTTGATCCGAATCGACCGCCTGTGGTTGTGGTGTATGCCAGTAAGTGGGCAGTATCAGCTGCTTTACTTCAAGAACATGATGGAATATATTGGCCTGTCATTTTCTCCAGTCGTACGTTGAAGTCTAACGAAGTCAATTACGGGATGGTGGAGAAGGAGGTATTAGCCCTCCTCCTGATTTTAAGTAATGTGCAGCAAATATCGATGTTGTTGCGCCGAACGAAGGTAAGCGCAAACGGTGGGGCGGTGCGTTCAACCAATACTTTATCTAGAGGCTAGCGAACGCAAATAAGAAGACGAGAACACAATATTAAGCCGAGGAATTTGGTGACAGAAGCAGCAAGGAGTTGCCGCGTATCAAAAACGCGCAAAAGCCACGCCCAATGGATGTGCTACTGGAGCCCGTGGCTTGTGGCATGCGCTTCTAAAACGAATTCCGTGACCCAGTACCTGGCTTTTTCTTCTGCTTGATTTCCGCCTACTGGGCTATTGCCTGATCCAGCACCACTTGTGCGGTCATAATGGCGTCATCCCGAAGCGGTTGCAGTGTAGTTAACTAGTATCAGCTTCGGCCACACTGTGCAATCGAATGACGCTCGGCTGACTCTGGTTGTATTTCTCGGCGCCCATGCACCAGTCATATGACAATCCGTACGCGAAGATGTCTCCGCGCGCATTGAACTTGCCGGTCGTGATTGACTGATTGCTGAAGTAACACACGCAAAGTCAGATCTTAAATTCTTTGTGGACCTGCCATCAAGTACGCATTCCGCTGCGCTATAAATGACAAGGCACGCCTTCATCAAATAAATACCATTTGTTAAAAGTTTTGAGCTTTTGACGGGCATCCTTGTCCCAGAAGCAGAACGTGCCATCGCCGCCCGTGGTGGCAAAAGTGCCGAACGGGTGGAAGGCAATATTGCTAACAGGATAAATATCCGATCCGTCGCGGTGGCACTTGAATGCAAAGTTATTCCTTTGGATCACCCATAACAACAATAAACACAGCAGCGTTAGTGCAACAAAGTCCATCGACTTCAACTGATAGAGCGCAAATTATAACGCACCTCTTGTCTTTGTCCTCAACTAGCACAACGTCCCTCGATCGACCCAATCGCAAAACCTGAGGCGTCCGGGAAGCACGAAATCGTCCGTGTCTGGAACTTGAGATTGGACTGCATGGACTTGTAGATATGAGAAATTTGCGCATGTCAAAGATGTGAACTTGACGGTCGGCTGTGGCCACCACAAGCAGCGGATGCTTGGCGTCCATGGCGTAGCAGCGCTCCGAAAGCTGCACGGACACCATAGCCGTCGGCGACCGCGTGCTTGAGCGTTTTATCCCAACTACCAGTGGCGACACAGTTGGCCTCCTGAATAGCAGCAACACTGCGGATCGGTGCGTCATGCTGTCAAAGACAGCAAAGCGGTAGGATCGCTATTAGTCCCATCCATCAGCTTCAATCTTTGCTTATTATCATCTTCTACTCACCGCAGCAATCTGCTGGCCTTGAGTTGGTCCGTTTAGTAACCACATCTTAGCCGTCTTGTCACACGAGCCGGAAAACACGGTTACTGCCATCCTGAATCCAAGATACTCGATCAGAAAGTAAAAGAAAAGCAAATAAATGCAATACAATCGTACTCCGCTAAAAGCCGTACAGAGAACAGGTCCTTCGTGTGCAATTTGTGCCTTGGCAACAACGGCGCTAAATTGCGTCCCTTGCTGCTGTACTTCCCAGCAGCGCACATGATTGTCCCAACTGCCTGACACCAGTACGTTACTTGTAGGACTCCATGCTAAATGTTGAATCCCATCGTTAATAGTCTCCCCAATAGTGTAATCATTGTTTGGGTTCAAGTATCCACCGGCCTGTGCGGATTGACCAAACGACATATCGCCTCTCTCTCGCTTAGTGTTGAAAGCTTTGTGTGGTGGAAACAAGGTAAAAATACCCTTAAAATATAATAATCCACAAGTATTATTGCAATGTTATGCCAAAAATATTCGGCATAATATTGCAATATTAGTTGTGAATTATTATATTTTAAGGGTATTTTTTATTAAGCCACAGTATTGTAACGAATCAATGAGGTGCTCTTTTAGCAATCGAGCGCCGGAATGGCTTCCTTTAGTCCTTTTTTGCTGCCAAATGGTGATACTCTACCGCCTTGTTACGGCTAGCTGGAAGTCCTTGGCCATTCTCAAACAACTGCGCTAAGCATAATAACGCTTCCACAACACCACGTTCTGCAGCTAAGAAGAAGAATTGCACCGCCTTAGCATCAACGCCGTGTCCCAACATGACGCTCGAATTGAGCCAGCGCATTGCCAGCTTCTGCGGCACTTTAACTGCTGAACTGTTCAGCTGTTAAAAGGCGCAGAAGCTGGCAATGCTTATTTATATGCCGTACAAGCGTTGCCAATGCACGATGTGCCTCTGGCATATTCTACTTGGCTGCTTCGCGATAGAGAAGACAGTTTTCTTATTGTCCTAAATCACATGAAATTTGCAGTGGGGCTGCTATTGCCCAAACATCAGAGGAAGACGTAACTCAAAGAGTTAGTTAAGTCAGAGAACTAGGAGAAGATTCTAACCGGCAAAGATCATAGAGTAAGAACCTTTGCAAGTCTTACGTTCTTCTATTTAAAACATAAACCAACTTTTGTTGGTTTGGAAATCGAGGCAAAGCCGCTTAAAAATAGCTATAGAAGTTGCGAGAAGTAGCGTACCAAAACTACTATAAGTGGCAGATTAGTTACCTACTGAAAATACAGATTCTACTTAAGTTTTTTGGCTCTGAAAAAGAGTCCAACGAATTATGAGTCGCTTTGCTAAGATGGCAAGCGAGTAAAAGCAATCGCTCGCTTAGCAAACGGCGCACTGCGCGTGAAACCAGAGGGAGCTCAAGTCAAATTCACCTTCAGCTTTAGTGACTACTCTTGTAAAGAAAAGTCACGGTGCCAAGTATGGAGAGTCCGTATGATCTCATCCTAGGCATGCCTTGGTTGGCAAAACACCAACCATGGATATACTTGCAAACAAGCACAGTCGCTGACTCTACGCAGGTCACCGGAAAGGGTGTGATCCTGAGATAGGCCTATGTGACTGATGCTGTGTCAAACACAGTCGAGGGCGCGTTGACGGTATGTTGTACGTCACCGAGTACTACCCAGCCCGTTGAGTCTGGTGTAGTTGAACGTGTCCCGAGAGGAAGTCAGGTGACACAAGATCCTACCCAGCTCGAAGGGACTGGTGTAGTGAATAGGACGATGATGTGTATTCATGCGTCTAATGGTCCTGCACAGAGTGTAGAGCCTGTGGCAGGTGATGGCGAGCTGACAAGAAGTCAAGCGTCGCAAGAACCGGCAGAGCCTAGAGCCTGGCGCGGTGGGAAGGGTGCGTTGACTGGAATATTAACGACCCCCGCTTCCAGATCGAAGGTCGTGGAGACTCCAACAACGAGTACCAAACGAATTAGGGCGATCAAAGGAACGTCAAAAAGAGTGACCTTTGAATCAGTCTTGGTTCAAAACGAAGGAGCTACGAATGAGATGTTTGAGACCGTCAAAGGCAGGATGCCGGAGGCATCCTCAGTTGAGGTGCTCCAGCATGTCTTGGGATCTGCCAAGGAGATAGTAAGTCTCTCGAAGATGAGTGGGATCTGTTCCTGTCCAAACCAAACGAAGGAAAGATCCACGAGATAGTCGTAGCTGTTCCAGAATAGAACTTGCGGGACTGTTGCTCATCGTCTACAATGGACGAGAGCGTCTTGGAGACCGATAAGAAGAAATGTTTCGCTAGGAAGGCTTGAAAAGACAGCCCGTTTTACGACGTCTGCAAATACCGTGATCTGTCTTCAGCAAAAGTGCCGAGCTGTGGGCATCAGGCACGAAATTGACCTAGCACCTGGCACCAAGTATTGTGTGACTAGAGCAATGGTCGTTGCCAAAAGAACATGTCGATTACATCGATGAGTTTTTGACAAGCGAGCGAAGGCGGGACATGGACGTGAGAGCAAGTCGTCTCACTGAGGCTCGACTTTCTGGTGCGTAAAACCATAGGTGGATGTTGCGTGGTCGCGCTTATAACAAGCTGACACGGCCACCATTCCAGCACAAACGCCATTCCCGCGGAAAGATGTCCTATTAAGCTCAATGAGGTTAAGTATTTGTTTCGTGTAGAACCTGATAGTATCAGGTTCTCATGAGAGAGACCGATGTAGCCAAAATGGTAGTAAGCCCCCAAGCGGTATGCTATGAGAGTGGCTTGTGATGTCACAAGGGTTGAAAAAAACGCACCGGCGAAATTAAACCAAGTGGTGGCTCACGTGATGCGTCAGCACCGTGCCTACGTACCACATTACTTTGACGATGTATTCGTTCAAAGTAGGGCCGAGGACGCGCTGAGTGAAACTGAGTCGCACAAACGCCATTTGTACGCGGTGCTGAAGACTAAGGGTGACGCCTCATTGTACGTTAACTTGAAGAAGTGCGTCATAGGGATCTCCAAGATACCTGTACTGGGTTGCATTGTCGGTATACACGGTGTACGAGCAGACCCAGAAACGGTAAAGACCGTAATGGAATTGCCAGTTCCGCGACATGTGAAGGATCTGCGTCAATACCTTGGGCTCGCTAATTCCTTACATAAGTACGGCAAGATGATTTATACGGAGCGGACTAAGCCATTGCCTGACCTCCTTATAAAGGATGCAGAATGGACTTGGTCGAAGAAGCAAGTAGATGCGTTCACACCAGTGCAATCTATTGTAGAGGCATCGATCTTGGCATTTCCAGACGCGGATAAGTCCTTTATCGTCGTCTGCGATGCAAGCAATCGGCAGCTAATGTAAAAGGATGACGACGGCATTGACCGCGTCATCTTGTACCGGTCCCGGATTTTGAAAGCTACGGAGCTGAAATTTCCTGTGCATGACAAAAAGCTACTCTCGACTAATTATGCTCTTGTCAAGTTTCGAGTACACCTGTTGGCCACTGAACCGCTTGTGGTTTACACGGATCACGCATTAGTGTGAACCGCAATAAACTCACCGCACCTATAGCCTATGATGACGAGGTGGCTTACATTCTTTACCGAACTCAGTTGTAGAGTTGAATACAAGCCGGGTAAGATCGATATCTTGGCTGACGCGTTATCGCGCAGACTAGACTTCGAGGCAAGATACCAGGAAAGCGTGTCTCGTGCTAAGGTACATTCAACACTGGCAGCCATGAAGGTCTACCATGTGATGAGCTCTTTGGCCTCCGATAAAGGAGAGCTACAGACAGGACGAATATTGTCGCCTGCTGTTGGATCACCTTGGTGGACGCAAGATTACCCTTCCGTCGCACCTGCACGCGAAGCTAAGTCGCTTTAGCTACAGCAATGCCATAATGGCATCAGCTGTCATCTTGTGATCTCTTGTAAATTTATGTCCCTCATGACACAGATCTCAAACTGACGATTCTTCACGAGCTCCATAAATGCATTATCAAGTGAACATCTGGACCGTGAAAAGACATTCTTACGAGTGTCAGAGGAATTTTTGTGCCACCTATATCGATGGGGGGCCAGCTATATCCGATCCTGCGAGCAGTGTCAGCGCGTTAAGCCTCTACCGTCTAGTAGTGCGCCAGTAAAGCCACTGCCAATACCAACTGATTGTTGGAAACTGGTTAGTTTGGACTTCATGTTTGGCATGCCGCCTGACGTCAAGGTTAGGATGAGGCTCTTTGTCTTTGTAGACAGACCGAGCAAGATGGTGCATTTAGCACCATGTAGCACCACGTAGCACCACGATCTCAGGCAAGGAGGCGACCATCTTGTTCCTGGATCACGTGTATCGACTACACGCGATGCATGAGTCCATAGTACTGGACAGGGATCTGCGTTTTACGTCGAGTTTTTGCCGTCATGTGTTTAAGCTGCTGGGTAGCAAACTGCACATGTCAGCAGCCGATCATCCACAGATCGATGACCAGATGGAACGAACCAATCTAGTCGTGGCGGATATATTGTGTACGGTAGCAACTCGTCAGGAATAGAGCAAGCGATTGTTATTCGTAGAGTTTGCTGTCAATAAGCAGTGTCCACGCCAGTACTACGGGTGAGGCATTTTGTGAAATTCTTTCAAATCTGCGATCGCAGACACCCGAATTTGCTGCGTAGCAACTTCACCACTAGACACAGTTTCTGCACTTGACAGCAGTGGTCGTATATAATCTTTCTGCCCCACATCTTCTGGATCGTAATTGATGGATCGCGTACGACACGATCCAGCCGATTTCTTTTTCTACAATCAAGATGCAGGTTTCGGTGGAGATCGTTGAAGTCTGTTTATCTTGAGCGTGGAGGGAATAAGGCAGCGGAGCGAAGAACACTTGCTGCGTTGAATGAAGATTCGAAAGTAATTGATTTATAGAATCTTACTGCTTACTACATGATTTGTATGTACTACGCCTTAAAGTTCGGATTGTACCGGTAACTTTCAATACGCCCCCTCAATGCGAACATGGGCGGATTCTGAGAATCGCCGTGAGGTTCTTGTGACGCGGTCCATGAAGGCATTTCGTCATGATTTCCGAATGGTATCGCAGGACTCGAGCTTCACTTCGCCGCGCTTGACCTCATCACGATGTGATGATACTTGATATCGATGTGTTTGGCGCGGCCGTGGTTGACAGGATTCTTTGTCATCTTGATGCATGACTGGTTATCCTCACGGATCATGAGCGCAGGTCCCGTCTCACCGGTAGCCGTCAAAACTTCACACAGAGAAGGCGATGAATCCACTTGCCCTCTTGAATCGCCAGGCTGAGCGCGATATATTCCGCTTTTCTTGTCGATAGCGAAACACTTGGCTGCTTCTTGCTACCCCAGCTTATTGGCGCATGCAATAGCATGAACACGTAGCCTGAAGTTGACTTGCGGTCAGCTAAATCACCAGCCCAATCCACATCCGAATATCCACGAAAGTCAATCTTGTCGCTCGGCTTGTAGCATATTCCATGCATCTTGGTCCCTTGTAGATAGCGAAAGATGCGCTTAACCGCCATCCAGTATTCTTCCTGGGGATTCTCCATGAATCTCGACACATAGCTCACAGCGTATGCAATGTCCGGGCGCGTCGCAGTTGTTAGGTGCATCAGGTCACCAACAGCCTCGCGAAACGGAGCATTGAACTTCACTGCCGCATCACTTGAAACTAGCCGAGAGCTTACGTCCACAGGACTTGCCATAGCCTTGCATCCATCCATCGCAAAACGCTTGAGAATGTCATCCACATAACGGCGCTGACACATAGTCACACTGCCGTCTGGGACGTCCAACAACTCGATTCCAAGAACAAACGCACACTTGTCACTGTCCTTCATCTCGAAGCGTGTCTTCAGCTCATCCTTGGTGCGTGCAATCAGCTCTAGTGAGCTTCCAGTCACCAGCACGTCGTCCATGTAGACGAGCACAAACATGTGGCGTAGTGCAATCACAAATTTGACGATGTGATCACCACTAACCAACGGCGCCCAGACGACCGACTACGGAGGGGGTACCCCGATTCCGTGTGTAGTATTTTCTTGCCTTCCTCACCTTGTGTACCCGTCGGCAGGGCGGGTTGCACTCTTCTCGGTGACTTGGAGGATGTCGAGTCTTGATTGGGTTTGGGGATAGGAACGATCGCGTGGAAATTCCTCACGAGATCGCAGGTTACTTGGGCGCTCTTGTTGAGTTGCCGCGATCTACCCTTTAGATCGCTTCCATGTCCACCGGCTTGTCTTCTGACCACTTGATCTCTTGGTGCCGGGGCCTTGCCTTTACTTGTTTGGTGCGTCCAGTCGCAGTTTGGGAGGAGATTGAGAGTCGCTTGAACCCTGGCCAAACAATCCAGAAGTGTTGCTCCTTCTGTAGACGCTGTCGAAGTTCTTGACGTCGGGAGACCAAAGATCCTGCCCGGAAGAGAGAAGTCGACGCGTGTGTTAGAAATATAATCGAACTCTGTTTAATGTTAACCAATAAAAGCTAAAACCTATGACTATGCCTTTCTATACGATAGTATATGCCACGTGTCCAGTATCTGTTTGCCGAGATAACCCTAACCACCATATGGGTCGTCGATCGCGATCTGATGCTGATCGACGATCGAGAAATAATATCACTTTGACCCACATATCACGTTTGAAGGGTCCAGGGTGCGACAGGTACTGATCGGATCTAACGACTCGGCTTCTGATTGGTCAATTAGTCCACGATCAGTATTAAGTCCCATTTCTCTTGAGCCACTTCTCCACAACCGTCCCCTGTACTGATCACCGTTATCCAGTGACGGCCGATCCGTGCATCACATAACTTCTTGTCTTCTACATCTTCTCAGCCATGACTTCGGAAGCCCTAGAATCGTCAACTCCCACGCCACCTCCTGCTTCAGTTCCTACCATAGTGTCTATAGCGTCCCAAAGTTCTCCAACCATAACAATTTCATCATCGCCGATCGCGACGATCAGCCGATCGGGTTTGCTATTTCCGAGCAGTCGAGTAACTTTTCTTCTGTGGATCGTACAACCTTGGACTATTCCGTGACAGCCATTTACGCCCTTCTGGATCAGCTGGAATCTCAGCAAGAAGTCGTGAATAATTATGCCTTGATCCAGGACGCTATACATCTTCAGATAATCCGCGGTGACCAACTCGAAACCGAAATTCAAAACTTGCGTGCAGCCGCACGTCCGTACTTGGAGCATATGCGTTACCATTACGATTTGCTGCTGTGCCGATACACCGGCCTGCGCCTTCAGAGTGCCTAATATGTGACAGCTCTGGCGAAACGTCGGGACCGATCGGAGCGGAATTTCCGCTCTTCTCCCGACTACCATACCCAGGCGAGAATGGATCCCAGGTTACCGTGAGCGGGTTATCCGATCTTCTAGTCAAGTTGCTCCATGGTCGGCCAGGCGAATCCGCGTAACAAGCGTAGCTGAGCTGGATGTGGATCATTCATATCGCCATTTCGTCAAGCCAAAAGGATATTTATTCCCAATCCAGGTTGGTCCAGTTTATGCACCTCCTAACGGTGAATGGTCACCACGTTTGATTACCTCCGCCCAGATTACTGCGTTTTACGCTCGAAAACCATGGGAAATCCTTCGTACACCGGTCTCTCCGGTTTCATTCCAACTTACTGGGTGGTTCCAAGAATTAGCGAAAGTGTATCAAGATTTCGAGGATCGTCATCTCTAAGCCTTGTGGGAGTCATCTCATGTGTTAGCAATCACAAGCCAGCAACGTCAAGATGAGCTCGACTTGGACAATTTCTGCCAACAACGGAAACAGAGGCGTTCGCGATCGGGAGCTCGCTGGAAAGTGGTGCTCAAGCTTATCCTCCAAGGCATAGTCGACGGACATTGCGATCTGGATATTCTGCTGGATCCCTTCTTTCTGCACTTCCCACGTCTGGTGGAAAAACGAACGTGGTACCCTGGATTCGGCAGCCAACTGAGCGACGTCCCCAATTTTGGAAATTGCTGCGTCTCTACTGAGTGCTGCAGTACCCTGGCGAACACAATATCGTTCCACAATCGCCGATCATCCCGGATCGTCGATCTCCCGTCTTCTCGGTAAATACGTAACGAAGTGATCCTTTTCATGTAATACATCGATCGCCCAGCATGTCTTCAATTTTGTTTTTATCGGATCGTAGTTGCGATCGGCTTCTTTTCTTTTCAGTTCGTTGGCCCTGATCGTAGTTTCTTCGACCTCCAATTTTCATACTCATAACATAAATTCCCTTCCACCTCAGTATGTAACCGTCTTACATATCTTCACCACCCCTAACAACTCAATCGTCGTTATCTCGATGTTCCTCCTCGTGAGATTGCATCACTTCAAAACGATTCCGACTCGCTCGATTGCGATCAAACTCTTGTATCAAAGCACCACAATTCAAATCTGCCTCGTCCACTCATGACGGATCACTATAACCCTTCCAGTGTACTAAAAATTGGCGATGTACTCGACCGTAACGTGTTTTTCAACCCGATCGTACATCAACAATTCTTTCCACCTCGAATTCATTCTCGTCTAGATTACCTTCCCAACTGTCTTCTGGCAATAATGCTTCATCAAAATCGACTCGATCTGTTTCATCCACGCTCAATATCATTGCGGGACGTTCCGGGAACTCTTTAACCTGCTTCAGCTTGGAAACATGAACCACCAGAAATAACCTGTATGGTGTACCTGCGATCTCCAATCGTACAGC
The DNA here is from genome assembly GCA_011800735.1 of Peronospora destructor. Taxonomy (NCBI): domain Eukaryota; phylum Oomycota; class Peronosporomycetes; order Peronosporales; family Peronosporaceae; genus Peronospora; species Peronospora destructor. The sequence goes on along the minus strand of WBRY01000044.1, from coordinate 180,588 downwards.
ATGATCGCCGCATTTTTCGGCTATACGAAACGGTCCGTGCCACATATGGGCTAACTTTCGAGCATAGTCATCCTTAACCCGATCCAAATAAAGCCATACCTGCGATCCGCAATCTGTCTCAAGAAGATCGTGATCTGCATTATGGCGATCCGCAATCTGTCTCAAGAAGATCGTGATCTGCATTATGGCGATCAGCTCGATCTTGGATCGCAATCTTCAGTCGATCGTTCACAACTGCCCTGGCACGCTGATAATGGCGTTGTATGCCATATCGCCATCGTCTTGCATCTTGATCACGTGGTTTGGTGCTTCCTAATGGTAGGGTGGCCTCCAAAGTTGATCGTGCATCCCAACCGTGAATCAAATAAAACGGTGTATCTCCACGAATACGATCTTGTGCAGTGTTGATAGCGAAAGTCAATCGTTCTGCATATTGGTCCCAATCTTGTTGGTTTTCATCGGTAACGTACATCTTGATCGCTCGTGTCAAAGTCTGAACCGTACGTTCGGCAGTGCCATTTGTCTGCGGTCTATATGCCATGGTGGCCCGCTGTTTCTGTCCTGCGATTCGATTAAAAGCTCGAAAGAAATCAGACATGCATCCTGGTTCTCGATCGTGGCGTATCGCCTCGCTTGCACCAAATCGTCGAAATACACACTCCTCGTAATTCTCAGCGATCGTCTGTGCAGTTCGAGATGAGCTTGCTTTTGCGATCACATAACCAGAAAACAGATCGACCCGTAACAGTAATTCTGTGTTCCCTTTGAACGATCGTGGCAACGACGGAATATGATCCATAGCCAGAATTTGAAATGGGTAAGTTGCCTGCAAATTGCCTGGATCTGCCACGATCATATGGACGTCCTTTGCCCGTTTCACAATCCACGCATTCGCCTACATAGCGCTGCACACTTCGGTATATTCCTCGCCAATGGAAATTCATTTGTATCCGTTGATAGGTTCTGCCTATCCCTTGGTGACCACCTTCCAGACTAATATGGTAGTGATGTAGAAAATCTTGTTGTAACAGTTCTGGCGCCACCAAACGTGCTACCTCCATTCGATCATCCGATGTCACAGCCGAGCTGGAGCAGAAAAATAACAATCCACTTTCATCCACATCGTAACTTTGCGCGATCAAGGCACTCGGCTTCGCTTCGTCTGCCGTTAATCTGGTGACGTCCCCAATCAAGTACGTCTTCAGATTAGCAATCCAGCGTTCTTCATCTTGCGCTTGTTTGATACGCTTGATCCGTAATTGTTGCACGATATCTTCTTGTAGAACTCCAGGCTGACAACGTTTTCTCGTAGTTGATCGTGTGATCGCAGCCACTTTGACTATTTGATCGACTTGACTTGGTATCAGCAACTCATTCAACCGATTAAGTGTGATCAGGTCCTGGCGATCTTGATCAGAAACAACAATTACGCCTTTCTCCTCATGTAAAGCTTCACCTGCTAATGATTCCAGTCTCGCTTCATATGCAGGAATTCATGGGCGGGCCACGATCGAAGTCTTTCCATAGCTTCATGACGCAGTAATTGCAGACCTGGTGCTTTACAGTCGATCTCACCACGCATTTGCCTAATCACCAAATTGGAGTCACCACAAATAATTATGCGTCCCCTGGTCTGATCAGCAAGCAAATCGAAGCTGAGGAGTAGCCCTCGATATTCTGCTTCGTTCACGGTCAGATCGGCAGCAGATTCAGAAGCGGCAGCTACGATCGTCCATTCTGGCAATTTCCATATGATCGCGCTGTATGCTCCACATTTTTTCTTCACTCTGGCCGACCCATCGAAACTCACTACTAGTAGGTTTTCGCCCAATTCGACCGTGGGTGGTGACATGCTTATTGTTTGTCTTGGCTGCTTTCGCGGAGCAATCGCAATCAAAATCTCGTCCACTTCTTCACGGGGAGTTATACTCGCAGCCAGTGTGCCCAATATCTCATCTCACTTCGGCGAATCTCGAGAGTCCAGTTCAAAAGTAATGCTGCCCATCTTCCTAATCTCCCGTTAAGTCCCGAAGATTGCAATAACCAAGCCAGTGTTGAGTGTCGCGTAAGCACTGTAATCTCGCGTGAAACCAGCATAGTATAGCAAATATCAAGTTGTTAGCATTTTCCGACAGCAGAAACGGGTGCGAAAGCATGTCTTTCAAAGGATAACAATATAACTGTAGACCGCAACCAGTGTTTATGTATCTCATTGCCTAACAGCTTTATATAAGAATTCATAAGAATCATCAAAGTTATTGAGGTTGCTGTGCATGCGTTTAACGGTGCTCAACGCTACTGTATCAATGTTTTGTGCAGTTGACGGTAAGCAAGCAGTTGTCATCCCAGCGCTGCAAGTAGTATCGACTAATGTCTCGCCCGACATCTCGCCAATCTAACCACTTCGTCTTCTCTTCAGTCGTCAAATTCGGAAACAGATCCACTTTCATTTCGTGGTCGGTGTCCGCATTGTGCAGCAGCACCGAGTCAAGATCTCGATCGTATTGCAGCCGCTGGTGCCCACGCACAATCGACATCTTGTGAGCCGGGTTATTGCTGAATATTACACGCTCGCCAAACGGAACCTTGCGCTTGAGTGATCGACCCACCCCGTGCTGCAAAAAACCACCATCAGGGAGCCCCGTGATGTCGGCCAACGTGTTGAGTAGGTCGTAATGTTCGGCAGCATCATCGATTATGAGCCCGGCATACTTGCCCAACCGACCTTCGGCAATGATGGTGGCAGGCACCCGCGTCACCGACACATCACGCGTGTATCTATTCGTGAGCTCGACGCTGTAGCCGTGGTCGCCAAGCACAACAACGATAGAGTTGTTGAGAATTCCTTCCTGTTCCATACGGTCCATGAATTTTCCCAACTCCATGTCGACAAAGTACTGCATCTCCATGTAATTCTTGACCTCATTACTTCTATCGAGGCCAGCGTGAAGATCAGAAAAATCAGGTTTTTCCATGTCAGCGTACCATTTCGGACGTTCCTCGAACGGTTCGTGGCTAGAAATGGTGTACTGCATGTGAAATAACGGCTTCTTGGGCTCACCTTTAGCCATACGCTTATTTTGCTCCTTCGTCTTGTTCACTAGCAGGTCACCTAGAAGTTGAAAGCTGATGTCATCGTGGGCGCCCCAGAAAAGCTTGCGCTTTTCAGGTCCTTTCCAGTCAGCACGGCTGATACCCAGATCGCTTTCTGCTAACGCCCTCACTTTTTGATAAGCAAACACGGTATCGAATCCATGCGCAGATAGGAATATATCCCACCTGTCGTGATTGAGATCAGATCCAGACATAAAGAACGTTTCGTACCCCTTAGCTAAAAAGAGTTGTGGAAGGCCGGAAAGCTTGGTGTCAGCCCTGCCACCAGCTATTGCAGTTTTTGCCGCGTCGTTATATGGGACCTGAGCAAGTAGCACGCTTTCCAGACAACGACTTGAAGGAAAACTCGACCACATGTTGCTAAAACTTACGCCTCGTTTTGCCCACTTGTCGAAATTTGGCGTGATCGTAATGTTGGTGCCATTAAACAGATTCGATGGGTCAAGTTCTCCAACAAGATAATGCGAATTATGATACCGCGCTGCCTCGAGTACAATGAAAATGACGTTGGGCGGGTCGTCACTGTCTGAAGTAACGTTGAAAGCAAGATCTCCGCGGAAGCCCGTAGTACGTCGAAAGAGTGAGTTTCCAAACAGTTCGTGCTCCTCAGTTGGACTGTGAATGAACGTCTCAGCCCATACCTTAAAGTTACTTCGATCATCGTTGCGTGTACTTCGTGGTAGTAAAGCCTGCATGAGTACTTGGTTAAGTGTCATGTTTAGCGCGGAGCACGCAACAAGAGCCGAGCTTGACCTGCTAATTCCCACTATAAAGAGTGGAAACGCGATCAAGGTTACGAAGAGAACGGCAAGCTGCAATCGGCGTTTGTCGGTAGTGAGTTCGTTGACAAAGTTCGTGTCAAGAGCCTTATCCGATCGGTTTGAGGCGCTCTCGATCGATTCTACCTTCTCATAGCTCTGCCCATCGTGTTGGATCGACTCAGTCGAAAATCGGCTTATTCGTGATGTAGTAACATTCGCAACGAAATGCATGGGGTTCCAGCTCGACAGGTCCGCCCAACGAGTCTTCGTGCGCACCGTCGCAATAAATGTGGCAGCGACTACCATGACGAACAAATGAAGAAATGCCACGTGGAACTCCTTTTTTGAAATTGGTGCTGCACTGATGTAAGCAATTTCATGGTAAGCATAAAGAAGAATCTCCATCGTGAAGCGTAGCTGTCGAAACCGAACGAGGAGCATGTCACAAACAAAAGGCATCACCGTGACAAAAAAGAGAGGCCACGACACGAGAAAGGTCAAAATCTTGCTAGCAAGTCGTGCAAGACGTTTTTGCTTTTGAAAGTCAGCATAATCTCGGCCGCCTTGATACTTGAAATGTTTCTTAATTGCTTTTTTCACGAGGTCAAAAGCCCACAAAGTGAAGACGAAGTAAGTGGTGCACACGGAATCTTCCATAAAACCAAGAGTTGTCACTTGAACATTTACTCTAAATGTATTGTCGTTGGCATTGCCGTACATCAAAATCAAAGCTTCGAGGTTGTTGAGTCGATAGATGGAAAAAAACACAAGCATGAACGTATACGTAAAGCACCACCCAAGCCACGGCAGCGTCCAGAAATCTTGATCCGTTGCGTTGTCAATAGTAAAATTAACTTCGTCATCATCTGCACTAGCATCTCCCGATAATTTATTTTTGTCTTCTATTTCACTTTGATGAAATAAATGTTGACGTCTCCCCGCAATCCGGTATTCCAACTCGCCCATAATTTTCTTCTTTGTTGAAGGTTTAGCTCAACCACGAAAAATGGACAGTGAATGAATGACGTGCGCAATGAAAACAAGAATGGTACTTTGTATACAAAAAACATGTCTAAAGTGATGCCCTTGTAAGTGGAGGCATTTATTTATCCGTTAACACAAGTTATCAGATAAGAAAGCATTATGGGACCGGAATTTCAGAGAAGAGGTATCACTTATGGCAGTAGACTTAAGGCAAGTTTTTCTGTACCTCATTAAGGCCCAATTGCAGCCCATCCCAATCTACCACGATTTGCAGTGGCTGCCTGGGTACGTGAAAATTTGTATGCATAACTGGGCCGCACGCAACCGTCAATCAGAGTGGCGCGTCAAATTTTGCAAAACTCGAGCGACAACAAGGAAAGGCGAGAGCAACGGGTATAGTGTCTAGCTAACTACACAAAGCAGCAGGGTGCCATCTATCTGTGGCATTCGCGATGCGGAGCATATATTCTCCAATGGGTGGTTCAACCGTTTTGACACAAGACACCGCTTTTGGTTGGTCCTATACAAATTAGACAGGAAAACGGGACAAAAGAGGACATGCCAACTAATGCTAGAACGTGATTTGGGAATCGAGGCCCTGAGTTCTTCACCTGAGAGCCAATAAGAGGTATGAAAACAACAACGTTTACCGTCGTAGTGAACGGAGTTCTGGTGCAGCAGCCAGCAGTATACCAACTCACTGTTCAGATACAGTGCAGAATATTGACTACAGTTTTTCTATTTATTTACAAGATCCATTGCGGAGATCAATTCGTAAGAGTTGTGACGCGTCTACACCCGTGCAGAACAATGTTGCCTCTTCTATTGGGGCAGTATCAACTTGCTGTCAATGTGAAAGTAGAGCTCGTCGCTCCTATAGCAGTCTTGTACTACGGCAGACAAAAAAAGCAGCTTCGAAGTGCTAAGTTTTCACTTTAGTGATAACTAACTATACAAAGTGACGCATTCGAAAACAAACGCACTTTTAACGCTTTGTTGATGTGAAGCACTTACTGATCGTTCTCATGGTTCGTCGTTGTGAAAAGGTCTCCTCTCTCTCTTATAACATTATATCTGGCAAGATTTTTTTCCCGCTACGGTAGTTTAAGAAAAGACGTTCACCGGCGCTGTGGAGGTTGTCTGTTGTCGCATTTGGCTGCTATTTAAGAAGTAGTGCCGTCGCTGTGTTGAAACTGGCGACAGTGCCGTTTTAATGAACTAAAAACATGTTTTGCAGAGAAAGGGAATAATGGTGCAAAAGCCAGGATATCAGTGCAATGCTATCTGCTGGCTTCTTCAGCATAAACTTCAAGTGTACGCAAAATCGTCTAGAATTTACTGTTGCCATGTCGATGGACAAGAAACGTATCCGATGTTTTGCACAATATGAAATCGAGTACAGAAAAACTTGCCTTATCTGACTTATCTTAACCGATGGATTCTGTCGGTCCAAAGGATATCACTTCATGCAAGTTCTTCTGTTTAGACATGCGAGCCGGGTGAGTGACACCGGAATTATTGAGCTTCAAAGTTTTGCCTTGATCTCCATGTGATCCTTATCAGGGCGAGCCCCATAATTGTCACCGAGCCTGTAGCAACCGCTGAGGAGTATATAAACCGCAGCAGCTGTAGCACAAGACGCTCTAAACCCCGTCATCGTGTCCTCTACGAATAACACACTAGAGGTGCTAGACATTAACAACTCCAAGATATTGTATACAATGTTCATCGCGGGCACTTTATTTGACTCCTCATATCAGCTACTTTCATCCAAGCACACCAGTGGCCGCAAAGTTTTTTGCGCAGCATCACTCTTGGCTCCCGCTTTATTTTTCCCGTGCTAACCCGCGATGTCGCGAACAAAATGCTGTTGCATTTCTACCGTCTGGCCGTCATCCGACATCGTTTTGCATACAAATCCTCGTCTCCTGCGGCTTGCAACAGTGCACGCAGCGTGTGACTCTCGTCAAAGCGTCCACGCCGCTGCTCAGAGTTGCATGTCCTCTCTGGGCTGCTCGCAACAGCGTATCGTCCGACTAGGTCGCTTCAATTCAGTCGCCGAATTTTCTCTTCTCCAGAGCTACGAACTTGGCGCGTCTCCTTTTCTGCTACGCATTACCGGCAAACGCGTTAGTTAAATGCAGTAGCGTGGGCTGCAGTCACAGTCACGCCAATTGCTAGGCCACTCAATGTGCCGCAGCCAGCAGCTAGAGCAGCTTTGACTCGTGGCCACATACATAATCAGACGTCAAGAGTCAGATCTGCAACACCTAAAATTGCTGTGAACTGTATCTATATAGCAAGGTGCAAACGACTTTGTGAGTGACGTGTCCGCTTTTAAGCTAGCCTTGAGTTAGATACCCTGTTGTAACAATTTGAGCAGATACAAGAAGCTGATTGTGGTACAATTGTAGAAAACGCTTGAATTTGATACCTGTACATTAAGTTCTAGATTGCATATTCTTCCGCTAGGGGAAAACCACTTGTTTGGCTAGTCTTACTGTTTCAGTTCGGAGCTTTAACAGCAACCACACCCTCTGCGCGACCTCTTTTGCCATGTTCAACCACGACCCTTCAACCGACCATCTAGTTTCACTATCTTCCACATCCTAGGCTTTTAATTCAAGAAGACATGCCACATTAGACACACAATTGCAGCGTCTCGGGAGTCCGTTGAACGTGTAGAGGTCTTTCATTAGTAGTAAAAGATTACCTACCGTCCACGACGCATTTTTCTTTACTAACCTCCCCTTCACTAGTGTTTCTCCAGTGCGCGCCATCATTGTAGCTTGTCATCCACGATTTCTTTTTGCGAATGAAAGACCCGAGCAGTCACTCTTCACTTGTCTGTAATAGAAAATACAGAGTTCCTTGCAAGGTATCTCCATTACCGCCTTTGAGGTAAGCGAGGTGCATGGCAAACTTTTCCATTACAGCGACAAAACACCCATTAGATGGATCACTGAGGATTGATGTGTTGAGCGCTTTAATTGTGGCGTAATGCGACGCGTGGACATCCTTCCAAGCATTCACGCCGGTCGACATGGCTGACTTGGTGTAGGCTGGACTAAAAACTCATGTTCTTGAGATGTCTTGTATTGACTTGAATGAATGTTAGAGTATTTTGCAGCTGCGACAAAGCATTTGTATGTCATACATACATATACAATCAGCTATACTCTAGACAAATAAGTGCAATTTGTCGAAGGTTATAAAATATGCCGCATATTTTATACTTCATCCTCGGCATTTGTATGCGGCTGACACATTTTTTCAAGCTGCTTTGACAGAATATGTCAGAACCAAGGTTATTTAATATTCTAATTGACTGAATCTGCAAAAGTAGTGATCAGACATTGGCTATAAGTATACAACGATCACATATTGGTCTACCATCACATACTGAGGACAAGTTTACTTATGTTTGTCGGAGTTATGATCATGTTATGTCTTGTGTAGTCCACCACATTTGTGGTCCACGTAAAGGCGAGACCAGGACGATATCTATCAAAACAACTCAAACTCGCCTCTTAAAAGTCCCCCCCCAGATAGTATGAGTGCGCAGACAACGTTCTCGCAGACACCTGCCTATCAGGGTCTTCCTGCTCACCTGAAGGAAGTGGCTACTAAAGAAGCGCTTGTCTACGAAGGTCAAATTTACACAGCGTTCTAGCAGGATGAATCTAAACAAACTTTCGCTGACTTGGTTATATGCTGATTGTATGTAGAACTGAAGCGGACTATTACTTTGCTGGAGACGGTGGTGAAGACCAACGCGAAGGAGAAGATCCCGCGCATTCTCCGCACGACAAGCAAGCTGCGCAAGACGCTGTCGGTGGGACAGCTGCAGCAGGCCGTTGAGCAGCTGCTGCCAGCGCAGAACGCGTCCAAGCACGTTCTACTCACGCTCTTGGCCAAGATTGAGACCAAAGCTCAGGTTGATGCTGCTAAGGCTCGTGCCACAAAGGATCAGGATGTGAAAATGATGGATGCGTCGCTGGAGGTGGTGGAGACTACAACTGCTACTCCTGCGCCTATTGTGCTGCCTATGATGGATCTGATTGAAGTAGAGATTTATCTCTTTATATATGTGCTGGCGGCGCTAGTCAAATATAAACTGGCACAGGAGGCTTTACTAACGGTAGACGAAGTGGTATCTCGATGTCAACAATTCAACCGTCGCACGCTGGACCTGTTCCAAGCCAAGGTTTTCACGTACTACTCCGATATCCACGGGCAGTTCGGTCACGACCTGCCTGCTATCCGTACCACACTTTTGAGGGCCCACCGCACGTCGTGCTTACGTTACGACGAAGTTGGGCAGGCTACAACAATCAATCTTCTGCTGCGCAACTACTTACAGGACAATTTGTATGAACAGGCCTACAAGTTTGTGAGTAAGACGACATTCCCCGAGACGGTATCAAACAACCAGTTTGTTCGTTACCTATACTACGTGGGCAAGATCCAGGCGGTACAGTTGGAATACACCGAATCGTACACAAAGCTGATGCAATCCATACGTAAAGCCCCGGCTAACACGGCATTTGGCTTTCGACGCACAGTTTACAAGCTTGCAATTATCGTGCAGTTGCTTATGGGTGAAGTACCCGAACGCAACGTATTTAATCAGGACAAACTCCGGAACGCATTGGCACCGTATCTGCAACTCACCAATGTAAGAATTTGGGACAGTATTTGCTTGTTCATGGGTGTTGACCATTGTGATGACATCTTCAATAATGTGATCAGGCCGTCCGTGTGGGTAACCTTGAAGAATTCAATCTGGTTTTGTCACAGCATGGAGCAGTCTTTAAGGCTGATAACACCTACACGCTAATTCTTCGGTAAGCAAGACTAGTGTCGTTGGCAATGTCAATCAAATTTATTTACTTGCTGACGTAAACTTGTGTGATTTCCTCAGGTTGCGCCACAACGTCATCAAGACAGGTCTGCGCAAAATAAGCACGTCGTACTCGCGGATCCTGTTCACGGACATTTGCGAAAAGCTTGCACTGGAAAACGCGCAGACTGCTGAGTTTGTGTGTGCTAAGGCTATCCGGGACGGTGTGATCGACGCCGTAATCGACCACGAGAATGGCTGGCTGCAACTCAAGGAGACAGTAAACGTGTATACCACCGACGATCCGCAGACGGCCTTCCAAAGGCGTATAACATTTTGCCTGGATGTGCATAACGAAGCCGTCAAGGCCATGCGTTACCCGCCGGATGCCTACAAGAAGGACTTGGAAAGCGCCGAGGAGCGCCTGGAGCGTGAGATGCAGGAAGAGGAGCTTGCCAAGGAAATTGAGGACGAGATGGATGACGGACTTTAATTTGACCATACGCCGGTTAGCAGTAGTTGTTTGTGTTGCTTCTGCGATACAACGCCGCTGCCACTACACGAGTTAACTTCGCCGATAAGGCACTAAAATGAGGACACGCCTTATCGCACACATTAAAAACTCTCTGACTGCGGAAAGTTCATGGCATTACTTTCGCCAACTGACGACTGATTTCGACACGCAATCATATTTTCTTCGGTCTTGTCAGAGTTCTGCCACATGGCTTACAGCCTCTCCCTTTCTTCCAGCTACTTCTTCTGCGCCCACAGCGGCGCCTGGTAGCGGTCTGAGTGGTATGGTGATTGACCATCCACCCAACCAGGCACGTTTTTCATAACCTGGCGCTCCTTCTCCAAGATGTGCTTCTCCTGCTCCAGATACTCGACATCTGCCTCAGCCTGCAGGAACGGCAGCAGTGCAATGCGATTTTCACGCTCCTCCTTAGCCACTTCACGATGGTGCTTGTTGTGTTGGCCGACCAGATAGTAGCCAACGGATGTGACAAGGAAGGTGCCGAGGAAGAGCGACCAACCCGGTGGTCCGCGCGTGGCGGGGCCATTCTTGACAAACTTGACGGGGTCGAAGCCACCCGACGGCGGCATTTCCTGGTTAGGCGTGTGGAAATTGGGCGTGGCCATGGCTGCGGTCTGGCGGGGACGGCGTGTGACTGACATGGCTCTATCGCGTCGATCGGCTTGTACAGGTATTGGGTGTCTCACACTACTATTGTGTACGTACGCGCGCTCGTTTCACTGGTATTAATGTTACTAAGATTATAGCTGCGAGCTCAACTTAATAAGCAGATAGCAACATGGCTAGTAGCATCTGTCCCACATGCTCCTGCACGGAAATTGATGTGGTGGATGTGAGCGGCGAGGCGGTTTGTGTAAGCTGTGGAACCATCCTTGAGGAGAACAACATCGTGTCGTCTATCGAGTTTCAGGAGTCTGGCGGCGGCGCTCATTCTGTCGTGGGGCACTTCGTGTCGGCTACAGCCTCTAAATCTTACGGTAATATCGGCACTAGCGGCCGCAACTACGGGGTCGAGTCTCGCGCCAATGCGCTCGCCAACGGCAAGAAGAAGATTCGCCAGATTGCAGGCATGTTGAGACTTGGGGACCACTACGTGGACTCGTCTTTCCGTCTCTTCGCTCTGGCGCTTCAGCGCAACTTTACACACGGTCGCAAGACGCAGACGGTCATTGCCGCTTGCCTCTATATCGTATGTCGCCGAGAGCGCTCGCCGCATTTGCTCATCGACTTTTCGGATAAGCTGCAGATCAACGTGTACGTGCTTGGCGGCGTCTTTCTTAAATTTTGCAAGCTGCTGCAGATTCACCTCCCGCTCATTGACCCGTCGCTCTACATCCACCGCTTTGCCTCGCAACTCAACTTTGCTGGAAAGACGCACAGCATTGCCACCACGGCACTGCGTCTTGTGGCCACTATGAAGCGCGACTGGATTGAGACAGGTCGTCGGCCCTCGGGTATCTGCGGTGCAGCATTACTCATTGCGGCACGCTCGCAGTCGGTCATGTGCAGTTTGCACGATGTCATGGACGTCGTTAATATCGGAGAACGGACACTTAAGCAGCGACTGTATGAGTTCTCACTCACTCCGACAGCACAATTGACCTACGACCAAGTAGGGAAGCTCGAGATGTCGCGCGTGGAGTGTGATCCGCCCAGTTTTCAGCGTCACCGAGAGAAGGAAGTAATGGAAATGATGCTTGGTGAATCGACAAAAGTATCACTCGAGCAGAAATTACGACACAAGCGACTGACAAGGATACAGAGAGATTTGGACGACGATAGCGATGATGACGAAGACAGAGACAGTGCCCTGTCCAAAGGCTTGTTGGATAAGAAAGCGCAGCGTATGAAGGATGAAGAGATGTCGCGCCTCTTGACAAGTGATGCGTACTACAAGAAGAAACAAGCAGAAGCTTTTTTTGGTAGCAATGACACGAATGTGGGAAATAAATGTTCGATGATCGGCAAGGACAAAGCTGGTAAGGACGACGATGAAGACATTGATTATGGGTTCGACAACGCGAATGATCAGATTGTTAATCGTGCAAGTCGTTTGGCAGCACATGAAGTTTTGCTTCGTGTGCGCAAGAAATCAGCTCGTTACATAATGCAGAAGCGCGATGAGGCAACTTTCTACAAGACTATAGAACGCGATCTCACAATGGCACTGGAGGAAGACAACACATTAGAAAAGGTCGGAGAAAAAGAGTCGCGTGAAGACGTTAATGGTGAAATCAAGCACATTGCTAGCCTTACATCTTCAGCAGACGACGAAGTAGGTTATGCAGGAGTGAGGAGACGAAGGTTTTCCGACTTAGCTGAAAGTGATCACGAACAGTGGAGGAGACCAATGAAAGGTGGCCATATTCATGGGGATGAGAAAGATTCGAAACAATCAGCGAAACAGGGCGCCACTGGGAAAGGACACTTTGAGGAGGATGTTGTAGATACTTTCTCAGACTTGGATGACGATGAAATCAACTCGTTATTGTTAACACGAGAAGAGGCGGAAACGAAAAGGCTACTATGGGAGAAGATGAACAAGGATTTTATCAACGAGCAGGTACGTCCAATTATAGCAACGCCAGCTCATTAACTCAATGCAAACGTGCTTACGATGGGTGTCGTGATTGTTGTTGCATTACAGGAACAAAAGCGGCTACTTGACTTGTCAGCACCTGATGCCCCAATGAAGAAGAGGAGAAAGAAAATTCCTGATACGAACGCTCCGCCTCCGGACACGGCGCAACACGCAATATATGTGAGCATACGTCAAGTACCCCCGAGCTGATGTTTATACTTTTCATCTAACCTTAAAACTTTTCTAATAACACAGAAATTAAAAAGCCGAAGAATCAACTACGAAGTCATCGACGAACTATTTGGAGAAGCGGCAAGCAATGGTTTTTAAGGCATCGCTTTTAAATTGGTACACGCTCAATTTTTTTGATGCCTTTATCAAAGAGCAGCCGTAGCGATTGCCCGCCTCTTATACATTGTGCTGCGACTGTTAATCCAAATGATGCAAGCCAAAAATGTCACGTTCGTGGAGTTTATCAATTTGAAAAATACTCAAGGTCTGTCTAGCTGGCGCTCGAGTATTGGTTTATGTACAAATATCGACATACACAGGATCGAGTAAAGCTTACAGAGATCAGTTGTCAAACTTACACTCAAAATAGTAGCACTTCTAGATCATCCAGTAGCAAGCAAGCAACCTCGCCAAACTCGATACCACTGTACTTGGTCGCGATGGCGGTCAACTCGGTCGGTTGAATCAAAATTGGAGACAAGTCCTGTGTGCACGGGACAATCGCCTCAACTGCGTAGCCTGTGAGTTCTACAAGGCGGTAGTTCCACACAAGGCTTGGCGCCTGATTCTCGATGTAGCAGTAGGCTGCGAGCAAGCAAGCACAAGCAACGATTGAGGGCTCATAGGTCGCTCCAAATGTAAAGTCGAGCAGTGAGCACTCCGCAAAATAGTTAGCCAGTTGCCCAATAAACTTGTCGTCCTCTTCAAAGTGCTCCAGGTAATATCCCAGAAAACTGCTGACGCTTGGTACAGCCAAATTGAACTTAAACACGTTAAGCAGATCTCTTTCACAGTCAACCAAGTCCGTCTTCAAGTACGATCGCTCACAGATGTACAGCAGATCCTCCATATCGCACGGATAAATCTCTTCAAACTTAGAAGCGATTAATAATGCTGCCACCCCCACAAGTTGAAAACGTTGAGAATTTACCGATACCTGTGCCAGATACCGGTCGACATAGTTAATAGTCAGGTACAGCGTTTGTGCCTCAAGTTCAAAACGCTGGTGCACTTCAACAAGCCAGTCCACGAGCACAGCACGCATTTTCGGCCGAACGCTTTGTTGCTTCGCAAAAATGTCTTCAGTAACGTGGTATCGGTGCTCCCGCGTTCGAAGACTTTCGTAGATGGAGCAGGTGTACTCGTCCACCGTGCCTGGGGAGTAAATTCCAGGTGGCGGAATGCACGACTGTACTAGCGATTGAGAAGGTGAAGCAGGAGCATTTACCTGCTGGCAAAGCATGTCGTCATCTGCCGGGAGCAGCGACTTCTTTTCCTCAATCATAAATTCTTGCTCCACTATCTCAACATCCTTGGACATGCCCCTAGACTCCGTATTAACTTCCTTCGCAGCCTCCGGACCCTCCAACACTTCTTCAAAATTAGTCCCCACCGATTGCTCTTCGATATGTTTATCCCTAGCATGCAGATGCTGAGTAGTCTCCAACACATGTTCATTAAAAAAATTGTGCATTCGGGATGACTTTTTTGTATCAAGCTCTTCCAGCCTTATAGATACTTCCGGTGCCTCTTCCTCGGTCAGACCAATTTCAAGAAAAATTTCGACAGCAACCTCCTCGTCCTTATTTTTGACCTTCACATCCTGTCCGACGTCACACCAGTTGGGTTGGACCTTGCTTTCAAGAATGTCAATCGATACCTCACCGCTACACTGAGTAGATGAGTTATCTGAAGGAAGTGCACAGAGCTCATTAAACTCAGAATTTGTCATGAAAAGGCCCTGCGACTTTTCCTCCTCGTCAAAAGTATTGTATCCATCAAACGCTGCGCTGTCACGTAGATCTACCTCCTCATCCTCAGGTTCGGTCTCCACCAATTCTGACGAGCTTGAAAATGATTCTGGTTTAGACGAAGGAGAGGCTGCCAAGTACACAAAAGTCCTTGCACTAGTGGCCTTTTCCTGCTTCGTTGCTTCGGGCATCACGGCCTTCGATTCTTGCGTTAAAGTCGTTGCCTTCTTTATGCCCACAACTGTCTTATTGGATGGAAGCTTGGCATCAAACGCATGCCCACCGCCGACCATAATTGCTGGCAGCAGCTCGTCGTCATCTTCATCCACAGTACTATAGCCGCCAAATGAGTCGTAAAACTCACGCTGCTTCTGCTCCAGCTGCGCCTCAATCTCAAATTCGAGCTTTACGTTAAGCTGTGGCACAGCTTCTATAGCTCTTGCGACGGCCAACGTGGTCACATCTGCTACCACAGGTATTCCGTCGACACATTCTGGACTTGATTCCTGCAGAGACCGGGAGTCGATCGCTATCCGTCGTCCCCCACTTGGCTCAGTTTTTAAAAAATTAGCACTTTCATTTGCGACGGCACATCTAAGTGCTTCGGCGGTGCGCTGCGCCCGCCGGGCCTCTCGGGCAGCTCTACGTGCCGCTCTACGCTGCTTCTTTGAGAGCATCTTTGCTTGCCGTTGCTGCACACGACGCTCATGGCTCTCGGCATCAAAGGCGCTACGCAGTATCCTCCATCGCGTCTGGACGAGGGCCGAGATCTTGGTGAACACCATGACGGAGTGAGTTGGGCTCCTAATGGAATATGGAGAGTTTTCTGTAGGCTTAGTCGAGGCAGACACAGAAATTCCGTTACAAGCTCTTTTTTCTTAGTCCGCTTTGCCGAGGTAGTAGGAGTTGACGCTTGCAGTTTCCAGGCAAATGCCGCGATGAGCAAGAGTCTGTTTATGCGAAAACAACGTATGGATCATCTCCAAGCAGGCGTACTACTTCGCGTTTATAGTGTCCTTTTTTTAAAGTCGCAGCTTCTGACAGTTACATGGATACTAGAGTTTTGTTATTTCATTATGAGCAATAAACGCAAAACATGTGGTTTCATTATCGCCAGAGAAATAGCCGATCAATTAGACAAAGGTTATAAAGTAATAAAAAGTATTCAATTGGGGACGAGCGAACCCACTTATGGGACACATATGCCACATGGCTTCGACGAGCAAACGTCGGGCTCAGGATGTGTTTGTCAAGTCAGCACTGCCGGTGATGGGTTCTGGAGACATATTCGCACGGCAGTGCTAATATCTGTAGTGCCAAAGACCCGCAGACATCAAACAAACGAATCAGGCGATTCTGTCCACCGTTGTATCTCTTGCTCCATTTTGCGCTATCGCTCCGGGAACGTTCTTAAAAACTAAACTATTTGGAACTGACTTCGTGATCACAAGCTACAATTTCACATAAATTGGTCTCCCTCTAATAAGCTATGGGTCCGGTATAATGAATTTAAACTTATCGTATGCATTATAAATATGGAAAACAGAGCGGAACGGAAAATTGATATCATAACGGAGGCTATAATAACATCAGCCGAAATAGTAACAACTTCGTAGTTAGAATAATGGAGGCGTTATTTATCAGCCACCTTGTTGGTGTAAAATCTGATGGGCCAGAATGTTCAGCACCCCCTTTCCTTTACAGAAGTAGGGCGTCGATAATAATCAGATCTGTCATCTCTATTGAAAACACAACAAACAGCGCTGCACCACCTCCGTAGCTTACCCTGGAACAAACAAGAACTGCAATTAATGACCATGTACAGCAAAAAGGTTATGTTTTGTTGTAGTCAAACGCACGAAAGTATTGGCGAGGAGAAAGACGGTGATGTTAATGCTTTAATTGGTGTCTAAGCTCAAGATGCTACCTTTTTGAATGGCGAAAGATCATCTTTTTGAATGGCGAGAGATCATCTTGCTTCAATGCTTAGAGGTGTAGATGTACATGGTATCTTTTAATGTGTAGAACTCTTAGGTGCTAAATTAGTCAATTGATAGTATCTATGCGTTATGTAGCCTTTTTCATTATACAAAACAATATTCAATGCTTGTCGTTATCGTAACAGACAGGCCACAATGCCCAAAACTATCGTCGACAAGCACCAGCACCAACAACAGCACAAGCTACAGCACAAGCTACAGCACAAGCTACAGCACAAGCTACAGCAGATATAAGCGCTAAATTTAAAAGTCGTATTTTTTAAAACCGTAATGTTGTAGTTTTTTTTCGTGATTTCAAATAATGATCCAATTTGGCATTTCTGATCAGTCCAGATTTTAGGTGATGATGCAACCAAAATGATGGTTGATTAATAAAGTGTGTTTAAAATAAAAAAATTATCAATTACAAAGACGACTGGATAAAAATGCTCTTTTCATAAGCTAAACTTCATGGAACCGAATTCTTGCTTTATGTATTACTAGAGCCGTACGCCTGTTCTTGTTTAGGTTTCTGCTCTGAACGAATCCAAAACAATTGTCACATTTAATTACCTACTACAGAAAAACTTGGGACCAAACCATCTATCAGATAAAAAAGTATTTCAATGTCAAGGAAATATTCAGCAATTTAAATAAGCTATCAGTTATGGCAGTACCGCTTTGTTTTTTGTACTGATTCTGTTTAAGGTTCCAGCGTCTTCCAAGAACGCGCCAACCACAAGCAAGACTCGTCTTTCGCTCCAGAGCCTTCTTGTGACGTTTGAAAACGTTTTTGTCGAAAGCTCTTGGAGTATCAACCTTACTCTTATGAATAAGAGCTAAGAACTGCAGAATGACATGCGTGTATTTGTATTTTGCATCTTTCTATGCAATGTCCGCGACAATGACGAACTGCAACAACTTGCACCATCAGCTGGCTTTGTGTCGGATTTGAGGGTATGTATTGCCGGTTGTAAGACCTTTTTGGCGGCAACAGTTCCAAAGAAACTGGTCGTGAATTTTACCGCAAAGCCCAGATTCTAATTGCGTGTAATACAATGAACAAGACACGTGAAGCGGCCGTCGCTGCTGCATTAACACGCTGCCGAAAAACCTTCGCTCAAGGTGCTTGACGCGCCGCACCTGCCGAGCTGAACCTGCTCGCCACCTGCGAGGAACGAGATGGTTCAATCTTCGTCAAGAGCGGGTAGCCGCAATGCGACGGCGATACTATAAAGTCAGCACTGCACCATCTCCGCAGCATAGCTAAAGAGTTGCAGAAGAGGATCCTAGTCAGCAATAGGAATACACCTGCGTAATCTCTGTAGCAGACCTCAGCTCTTGCGTGAGAAGGTTGAACTGAGCACCCTCGAAGGTAACTATGCTAATAATAAAGTAAAGAGCTTCTTATTGCCGGCAAGCGTAAAAGATAAACTACAATTTGAGATTGGCTTAGACGGCAAGTCAGCTGTAAGGAATTCAAGAGCTGCTACATCCGCACGCTATAGACTCGCACGGCCTAAAGCTGAAGTTGCTCTACAATCGGACTCAGCTCCTCTCCGATCGTAGTCTGACTGTCTCAGGTACGTCTTGCGCAGATCGCTTTCCACGTTGGAAAAAAGTGACTGCCATCGTGTCGATTTGCATGTGCAGTGACAGCAGCTATAGAGCACCATGGATACGGAGCAATGGTACCTTCATCTAATATATAGTTTATTAGCAAAGCAGTCTAACGACATTTGGATATTATATCACTAAATACGATTTATAGTTTTTGTTGGTTCGAGCGCAGCATGTCGGGACCCTTCGGCAGAATTATCGCGCAGGTGGTAGTTATGGGCGCGGGAATCGTGTCTAAGGCGTTTGTGCAGGCATATCAGCAGGCTGTACACAACGCACGCTCGGGAAACGCCGGTGCAATGGCTGCCAAGAAGGTGGTACGCAAGAATCAGATGTCCAAGCAGCAGGCGCTCGAGATCCTCAACTTCCCCACGAGCGGCGTGAATCCATCGCCTGAGAAGATCCAGAAGCAGTTCTTAAGGTACTTTGAGTCCAATGATCCAGCCAAGGGTGGATCCTTTTACTTGCAGTCCAAGATTTACCGAGCTAAGGAGGCGTTGGAGCTCAAAGACTCGG
This sequence comes from Peronospora destructor, assembly GCA_011800735.1. Lineage (NCBI taxonomy): Eukaryota > Oomycota > Peronosporomycetes > Peronosporales > Peronosporaceae > Peronospora > Peronospora destructor. Next base: position 161,673 of record WBRY01000044.1, on the reverse strand, counting down.
ATGAAGAAGCGCCACCAAGTGACAAGGCAAACAGTACGTAGGCAACGCTAAGTACGAAGGAAGTGCTGACGTCTCAGTTCCCGCACCTCTGTGTGTGAGCTAGACTAAGATAGAAAGTTTAGTTACGTTTACGAAGCTGGGCCCTTTTTTCGTCGTTTGAACGTGAGGCAGACATGCATAAACTATTAGCCCCTAATATCTATCGAGACGCCAAGAAAATCGTTGGTTGAAAACATTTTGTCATATTCTTGATAAACGATAATGCTTGCGAATCTGCGTGCAGGCAACGCCCTTGCGGAAGCGGCGGTGCGTAACAGTGCGGCGGCCTTCTGCATGGCTGGCCGCATGACATTCGATGAAGTCACAGCTGGAGCCGACGCCAAACAGCTAGAGTTTATGAAGGAGCAGATTGTGCAAGTTGACGAGCAGGATTACGTGGTGGGGCCCATTAGCAAGAAAGATGGTAGAGCTGGCCGTTGCAGTTAGCTATAGTACGGATAATTTTAGACTGAGTATTTTGTTGCATTGATTCGGACAGCGCATATTCACGATGGCGTGCTGCACCGCGCCTTCAGCGTCTTCGTCTTCAACTTCGAGAACGAACTGCTAATCCAAAAGCGCGCAAGCGAAAAAATTACCTTTCCTGGTTTCTGGGCTAACACGTGCTGCAGGTAAAGTACTCCGGTATATGGCGTTCTGCTCGTTAAGAAAACATCATATCTTATATTTAAATCTCGTAGCCACCCACAATTTACTGAAAGTGAGCTCGAAGATGGCGTTGGTGTAAAGCGCGCGGCCATTCGAAAGCTGGAGCACGAGCTTGGCATACCAACCTTAACATTTGCCATTAATGACCTGGTGTATGTTTCCTCCGTCATCTACAAGGTACCGTAGGCTTGCGATCTGAGCAGATCGTCTTACTCATTGCATGCAGCATGCTAATTCTCGTTGATGGCTGCAGGCCGCATCTGATGCCAACTGGACGGAGTACGAGATGGACCACATCCTCTTCGCCCGTGGCGACGTTTCTCTGGACAAAGTGAATAAGAACGAGGTGGAGCAGGTCGAGTATGTTGCGCGTGAAAACTTGCCGACACTTCTTAGCGATTCCGCGCGAAAGCTCTCGCCGTGGTTTCACCTTATTAGCTCGAACTTGCTACCGCATTGGTGGGGTACCCTGGACACTGTACTGGCGAAAGGCAACGCCACCCGTCAGATCTATGACTTCCGCGGGGCATCCAATGCTCAGCTACCACTCAATGCGGATGCTTGCTACAGAACAAGCGATCATGACTTCAAAGTGAACATTTAAACTCGTTAAAACACGATACCCCGCCGACTCGGTTGTGTCTCGTATGGTGAAGCCGAGAATTAGGTAAGGGTTCGCCCAGATCGCCAGCCTGACAACCAAGGGTCTGGGTGGTGTCAGCTTTCGTTACTTCAGCATACTACTTCAGAAGCTGTTGGTCCTTCGTTTAAACCACATCAGCCCTTTAGTGTATCATTCGCCATCCATCCGTGAACCTCACAGACCGTCTTAAGTATGAGCGCATTTTTCCCTGTCATCTCGACTCTCAACCCCGTTGCACCGTCGATTGCCACCCCAAAGGCCACCTTAGCCTCAGTTCTGGCCACGTCGGCTGCCAAATGGGATGCACGCCTCTCGCATGACCCCATTCACGACAACGCCTATTACGGCAAGTGTATGATTGGCGGTGTTTTGTCGTGTGGCCTCACCCACACGGGCATCACCCCACTGGACGTAGTCAAGTGCAACATGCAGGTTAATCCGGCCAAGTATAACGGCCTGTTGCCTGGTCTCAAGACCATTGCTTCGGAGGAGGGTGCTGGCGCTCTATTTAAAGGCTGGGCCCCCACTGCCATCGGATACTCGGCTCAGGGTATGTGCAAGTTTGGCTTCTACGAGTTCTTCAAGGACACGTACAGCACGATGGCCGGCGAGGAGAATGCGTACAAGTACCGTGGAGCCATTTATCTGGCAGGTTCTGCCTCGGCCGAGTTCTTCGCAGACATGGCCCTCTGTCCCATGGAGATGGTCAAGGTGAAGGTGCAGACCTCGCCCGCCGGCACGTTCCCCGTCGAGTTTGGCGCCGCTGTGGCTGCAATGAAGGCCAACTCAGCTGAAACCCGCTTCCCCTTCGGCTCCCTCGTGCCCTTGTGGTCGCGTCAGATACCTTACACGATGGCCAAGTTTTTCTTTTTTGAGAAAGTGGTGGAGGCCTTCTACACATATGTGTTCACTGAGCCCAAGAGCTCGTACCCTAAGAGCACGCAGCTTGGCGTTACTTTCGCCTCGGGTTATCTTGCTGGTGTTATTTGCGCCATCGTGTCGCACCCCGCTGACTCGGTTGTGTCTCTTATGGGTAAGGCCGAGAATAAGGGTAAAGGCTTTGGCCAGATCGCCACTGAAACTGGTCTGGTAAACCTGGCAACCAAGGGTCTGGGCACTCGTATCCTTATGATCGGTACGCTGACAGGTGCTCAGTGGTGGATCTACGACACGTTCAAGACGGCCATGGGTATGGGCACGAGCGGTGGTGCTGCGCCTAAGAAGAACTAAATACGCTTCCTGGTGATTGAAGCTTTGGACGACTGGCTGATATCCTTCTTAGAAGTAGCTTTAATGGAAATAAGGCATCATTGCGCGAGCCCGACAGTCCCGAGAGAAGCCCGACGGTTGAAAGAGGCGTCGGCCCTGAAGCGTCTTTATAACATGTTCGTGTGAGGTGATAGTTTCCAGGGTAGGCGAGGATTGTAGCTATCTGCAACAATGAACTTAAAACTTTGCAAAACACGAATCTTAAAGCATGTACGTCAGTCGTATCTACACAAGAAGTCTCAGCAAGGCAAAATTCATGCTGACAATAACGACGCTCTCTGTTGGGGTCACGTGCCACAACGATTTTGTCAGGTGCCAAATCGTATTCAACAGCGCATTCTCATTCGAGAATTAAACTACTAGATCTGCCACTAAGTGAGCATTCCATGCCAGTACATCTCACTTGCACCAGGGTCTACGCTTACGAGAAGAATAGTGTGTGCACAGCCATTACGACAAGTGCGCCAGCCACAAACTGACTTTTGCGCTCCCCAATGCGCGAGGCCTTCCAGCAAAGACCACCGAGGCCTTCGTGCTTTCCCGGCAGCTGACCCCGATCAAAAAGCGTAGGAAACTTCATCTTGATGTAGGTGCATGTACAGACAAAAAGCAGGATGACAGTTAGCAGCCCCTGGAGACTAAACAGCGCCGACTGCAATGAAAATCAAAGCCACGTTATTAAGCTCTCATTTTTTTCAGCTTATCTTTTCTATTTCCCTTAATAATCGATTGGCCTTACCATTTTATTGTGAAAAATAGAAGTATATGCCCTGGCGAACCAAAGTTAGGCTGTGAAGCGGATTTCATTAGTTATAGCTCATCTCTCCTATGTGAGCTACACCAATTTGGTTGTTGGTGTAGCTCACATAGGAGAGATGAGCTATAACTAAAATATACAAAAGCTTCTAGGGTAGGGTGGGCGACGTGCGTATCGACGTGCGGCTGGGGACGCTCACAGACAAGCAACTTGAGTTTGCCGAGCACGATGATGAACCGCGTCAAGTTGTTGCAACGTGCTGCTAAGGTTTGTTGTTGCTATTGGATACGCACTTAATACGCGTGATTACACTGGCTCCTCTGTGCATTCCTGCAGCATCGTTAACATGCTGCTTCTGACTGGGCTGGACCACCAAAATGATAACGCAAGTTCTAACTGCAATTCTGGTCTCGACAACGTGTTTGTGCTGCCTTAGGTGGGTGCCGGAGCTTTCTTGGGCGGATCGGTGCTTACTGGTGTCACGGCCTTCAGCAGCGATCAGATTGAGGCGCTGCATTACGGTTTTGATCATCAGGGCCCGCTGTCCTCGTTTGACTACGCCAGTGTACGTCGCGGCTACCAGGTGTATCGCGAGGTTTGCGCGTCATGTCACAGTCTGGATCGTATCTGCTTCCGTAACCTGGTGGGTGTGACCCACACGGAGGAGGAGCTAAAGGCGATAGCCGCCGACATAGATGTCACTGATGGACCTAACGACGAGGGTGAGATGTTTGACCGCCCCGGCAAACTTTCAGACCCGCTTCCCCGACCGTACGCTAATGACGAGGCAGCCGCTGCTGCCAACAATGGCGCCATTCCGCCGGATCTTTCCTTAATGGTCAAGGCTCGTCACGCTGGTGCCGACTACCTTTTCGCGCTGCTGACGGGTTATGTAGACCCGCCTGAAGGAATGGAGCTGCTGGATGGGCTTTATTACAACCCTTATTTTGGCGGCGGTGCTATCGCCATGGAGCGTCAATTGCAGGACGGCCAGATCGAGTATGAGGACGGCACGCCGTCCACGACGTCGCAGATGGCGAAAGATGTGTCGGTTTTCCTTGCATGGGCCTCGGAGCCGGAGCACGATGTGCGAAAGAAGCAGGGCATGCAGACAACCGTAGCCTTGGCGGCATTGTGTGCACTGACGGGTTACTACAAGCGCCTCAAATGGGCGCCGCTGAAGACCCGTAAAATTACCTACACCAAGTAAGACTGGACGCTTGTAGCCGATGCACGTGACGCGAGTGACTGGTAGAGCAGGAATGCGTTTAAGACTTTGTTGCTTTGGTTTGTTTCTCGCCCCGGACGAATGGAGCGTCGAAGCAGTGTCTCTTAACATTCTTTCTTTGAGCGAGAGAGAAAACAAATTCAGACAAGTAGCAGACACGATATTGGAGTGATGGCCGCCGAGAAAGCAAATTAAGGAGGAGTGGCGTGTGGGCTCTTTAGACCGAGGAGGTGACGATTGGGCAGCACTTAAACTTAAAAACTTGGAAAAAATAACTCATAAACGAGTGAACGCAACAGAGTTAGTCGACACACCTTATTCTGCGAAAACTTGTCAAATTATATTTAAATAATGTTTTGTTGATCCTATTATAGTGGGTACTCATTTCGAATGGCTGGTCGTCGCTTGAAACGTCAAGTTGCTCCGTCTAAGTTGCTCCGTCTAAGTTGCTCCGTTCATTTGCTTCGTCTTCGCAGCCTAATTATTGCGCAGTAGTGAAGCGGCTTGACCACACAAGAGGAAACATGGGCAAGTCTTCGAGAGTTATCCGTGTTGGCAATGATGCGCCGCACCAGGTGAGCAGCCATTTTGTACCATTTACGCTTTTATGGTATCAAGGCTAATTGCTTTTACTGCCACCAAGTAGCCTGATATGGAGAGCGAGAGCAGCTACAGCTTTGTGGAAATGTCCAAGCGCCAGGTGAAGGTCAAAATTCAGAGCCTGACGGACGACGAAGTCGTGTTCGATCTCATAGGCGTGGACGCCGCCATAGCCAATGCGCTACGCCGTATCCTGCTAGCCGAGGTACCTACTATGGCTATTGAGCACGTGTACATCTGGAACAACTCGTCCATCATTCAGGATGAGGTGTTAGCCCACCGATTAGGCCTTGTGCCGCTCAACGTAGACCCGCGCGAGTTTCAGGCATTCTCAGATAATGAAGAGGCAGAAGCCACGGACGAGAACACTATCGTCTTTAAGCTCGATGTCACTTGTACATTTGACCCCGACCACCCGAAGGATCCTACGAAAGCGATTCACTCTTCCGGTGCGTTCCTTTTGATTTTGGGCAGCTTTAACTGCTAAACGTTAGATGATGGTGCTGACTGTTTTGATTGCTATATTTTTGCTAACGCAGTGTACTCGCGCGACCTTGAGTGGGTGCCGCAAGGAAACCAGGAGGAGCGATTTGGCTCAATTCGCCCCGTGCACGAGGAAATTTTGATCGCAAAGCTGCGGCCAGGTCAAAGCATAGCATTAGAAGCTCACTGCCGCAAGGGCGTCGGCAAAGACCACGCCAAGTTTTCCCCCGTTGCTACAGCGTCGTATCGCTTGTTGCCTAAGGTAGAGCTAATGGAAAAGGTGGAGGGTGCCGATGCGAAGCGCCTAGTCGACGAGTGCCCGATGGGTCTTTTCGATATTGAAGACATATGTGGTGTTCCAACGGCCGTGGTGAAGGACGAACGTTCCTGTACGATGTGCCGAAACTGCGTCCGCGATCCTACGTGGAATGAGAAAATTCGCCTTGTACGCCAGAGTGACCACTTTATTTTTAGCATCGAGTCCGTTGGTATGATCAATCCCGAGGAGCTGTTGCCGGAGGCTCTGAACGTGCTTGCAGAGAAGTGTAACATTGCAGCAGAGTCATTCACGCAAGTGGACGAGGATGAGGAAATAGTTGAAGAGGAAGAAGATGAGGAGGATGAAGCCTAGATTGACAACGATATGAGATTGGTATAGTGTCGAGAGCGTCGATAATTGAATATATGCATGCACATCTCAACTTAAGCTCGTGTCTCGTAACCTCAACTTACATTGTCATATCGGCCAAATTAATATTCTTTCTCTATCGCAAGCAGCCACCGCTTATTGCTTGAGATCACTGCAGTTTGTGAGGACAAAAGGCATCGAGGTCTGCGGCTTTCTCGTCATTTCCCTCAATTCTCCTGGTTCAGGAAGACCGAAGCAGCGCGAATCCCCACGAACAAAAGCACAATCTTTGAAACGTCCCACGCCACAGCCTTCATCTGCTTAGTACTGTCCACCTGCGGTTTCTTCTTCTTGAGCATAAACATCTTGTTCGACGCTTGAAACAGGAGACTTGGTATTTGAAGATGACAGGCAGCAAGACAGGTCCAGCATCTGCCACACTATATGTACACGAAATATATTCTCATCACATTTCCCCAAGGTTTTTTACTTTTTGCATCGAAAATGGTAATTAATATTATTATTGTCTTGAGATTCTTGACATGCTTATTATGCTCAATTTTAAGCTATGATCTGTCTATTTGTTAAGTCGTCTAAATAAAGTTGATTCTGATATACAAACTATATTAAAGTAAGCAATACTTTATAATCATCCACATCCGTAATTTTTTGGTCAAGTGCATAAAGTGTAGTCGTTCACATCGCGCTCATCCAACTTTTCGTTGTGTTACGCTGTTGAGACAAGCTTCAAGATGATAATCCAGAAATCTCGTACATATGGATTACATCTTTTAAGGATCTCATTTTATAATTTATCCTGCTATATAGACTTCAAGCTAGCTAGGGGATAGCGAAACTAATATCATCTCTCTTTTGCATTTAAGTTTTGCGCACAATTGTTGTTCCCGTGAACAACTTCTAGCATACACCTCGGACTTAAAGGCTCCAACTAAATACGCGGTATTCTTTACCATTCATGGCGTTGGAAATGCAGATGCTCTGTCATCGATGCAGAGCTCTGACATATGCTAAAACATACATATTTTAACGGGCTATATGCTCAAGGTTACACGTACCCATAAGGCCATACATACCTGTGTACTTAGACCTGCCACTTGGGTGATGGATACCATGTGACCAAGCACCAGGAGGCAACCTCCGTGTTAAGGTGAAGGCGAAAGTAGCCTGCCAGAGCCTTGCCGGCAAGGAAGGCAAGATCCTCGGTAGCAAATATCGGCTCGGCGAATTTGACATCCTCGCTGAACGCTTCTTCATTGATGTGTCGAGCGTCGATAGTGACTTTGATGCTGACCTAATGCTGAAACGCTTTTTGAACTTGGAGCACAGCCGATTTATGGCACGTTCCGTGATGTGAATTTGGATGTAATGATCACCACTTCCACCTGGCTTGTGTATTTCCGCTCCAGCCAGTGCCCTCCGGTGCTAATTGTGAGTGGCGTCGTCTGCGACCAGCTGGTCTGTGATGGAAGAATCTACCCGGTACATACTAAACATGCTCCGTTTCCAACCCAGCGACTGTCGTTCGGTCAACGTTCTATTCATGCGCTTGACCTCGCGGTACACGTTGACCCACCTGCCGCTGCCTCCTGCACCAGGCCAGGTATGGGTTCGTTGCAGCCATCATATGCTACAGTTGTTACGTCGCGGTACGCAGAAGACTTCGCTTCAGTGATTACTTCGTGCAAACTCCACTCCGGGAAAATTGAATACATTAAATTTAAAAGTGCGATACTTCTCGATTTATGCGTGTCATCCTTGCGCAGGCACCATGCTAATCTTCTCTGTATCGTTCCAATTTTTACGGATGACCACCGAAGTGGTTCCTCCAAGACTCATGCCGGGGTGTTCCGGCGCGTTGAAAGGTGGTATACTACCTCGAATTTGGCGACCATTGTCGCGCTACCAGAGCGCTTTCTCTCTTCAAGTTAAGGTTGCTGTGCACTGCGCCTCAGATCTTTGAAGGACTACTGGCTTCAGTGTCTGACGGGATGGTCAGTTCCCTGGATACCAGCACACAATCGCCGTCTGCTCCACCCCAACATGTTGTTGGCTCTGCTTCGCTCCAAGATTGGTGCACATTGCTTCAAGATCTGGGAGCACATCCTGTGTTTCACACGTCATTGCTGAAACCGTATCGAAAAGACAAAAATCGAAGGCAGCAAGTGAACAAGGTTGTGTTAGCCGATGGAACAGAAGGACAACTCGTTGAAGCAGTAGTCCATCATCGGAAGTACAAGAGAAAACCGCAGTACAAGATTTGGTGGCTTGGTGAATCGAAACAAGATGCCACCTGGGAACTCGTGGAGAATCTAACTCAGATTCCCGGGCTCATCGACCTCTATTGGAAAGGCAAGAAAAGACCGAAGCTGTTTTCGAGCTAGGCGTCTTCTTGAAAGGAGGTCATGTGACGTAGTCTACCGCATCGGTATAGACAGTATTACGTCTACTATATTTTACATAACATATGCATAGTCTTACCTAGGAATTTCTGGTCTAGAAAGTTCGGCGATAAGTTCAAGGAGGTTATACCGCCATCTGATTGGTTGATATCCATCAAGACGGTATTATCCAGAGGATTCTACAGGCTACTACAAACAAACTGGAATTACGTATAGGTTAGACGCTACCTGATTGGTAGATAGATAATCATTTGGGATAGACGATGATAAGAAGTTTGGGGTCAGCTCCTTCGTTTTCACCACTCTGGTGTGGTGCTTGGTCAGGAAGTGACTAGCTTTCTTCCTGATAGCCAGATTGCGCGGCGCCTGTGCCTGTGCCTTGCGTGGCACAATCTGGAACCGCGGTAGATCGCCCTCACTGAGCGTCGCTGGACAGCAATCGAACTCGGTCTCAACGCTGTCAAGCACGTCAAAGTAGTTGTTTGTTGTGATACCAGCGAGAGGCTTCGGACGAGACTTCATTAACATGTTGGCAAAGTCCTCATTAGCACGAGCACGTTTGCCTTTACGTGTGCCACTAGTCACAGGCGTCGGATGTGGTGATGGTGGGAGGAGCTGAGACGATTTTGGACTGCTTGGTAGCAACACGACTGGGAGCCAAATCGCTCGTAGAAGCCACAGCAGGAACAAAAGAAGTGCACGAGTCTTGGGCATCTTGGTGCCAAGATACTTGGTCCACTTCCGAGCAAAAGTGTTGGTGTCGGTGGGATAAGATACGATTGACCATGTGCAGCTTGGCCAGCTCGTCCACGCTGAGACTTAGCTCACGCATCACGCGTAGTAGAGCAATGTTGAACGCCAGAGGGGCCCTGACAGAGCCCATGAACGTCAGTGAGTCTGGATTGTAAGAGATTGTGACGTAGTCTATCGCATCGGTATAGACAGTATTACGTCTACTATATTTTACATAACATATGCATAGTCTTACCTAGGAATTTCTGGTCTAGAAAGTTCGGCGATAAGTTCAAGGAGGTTATACCGCCATCTGATTGGTTGATATCCATCAAGACGGTATATATCCAGAGGATTCTACAGGCTACTACAAACAAACTGGAATTACGTATAGGTTAGACGCTACCTGATTGGTAGATAGATAAACATTTGGGATAGACGATGATAAGACTTAGGATAGACACCAGAAGTTCAAGTGAACTACTGGTTGGCCACAGGGCGACCCGTAAAGCACAGAGTTAATCTCAATCACTTCTCAATTTCCGTTCAAAGCAACAGCCGCCTTCCACAACAGGCTTCACCGCCGCTCCTCGCCTTCCTCGCCCCATTGCGCAAGGTTCCGCCTCATCACGCGTCGCTACAAAGTGTTACATGGTAGCACTTGTTGGTCATCAAGAGTTCAAGGCAAGGGTGCTCGTGGCCACAGTTTCAATCCCTTCGGTAATCCTAGCTCATAGGAATCTTTTGAGATCTTCTTTAATACTGGAAATGGTCCAATGTATCGTGGAGCAAGTTTCTTCGGCTGTGCATAGCCTTTGTGACGAATATCCAAATTCTTGCCGTCCAAAAGCACTAAGTCGTTCACTTCGAAGTTCTGAACAAATCTGTTCTTGTCGTAATATAACTTCATACGCTCCTGCGCTTCGCTCATACGGTCTTGTGCAACCTTGAGTAGAGTTTCTTGTCGTATTAAGAACTCTTGCGCTGATTTGGTCAATTTCTTTAACTCCGGATCTGATGCCGCATCATCAGGCATATACGGTATGTATCCTAGATCCGCTTCGAACGGTGACATTCCAATCGTGGAGTGTACGCGTCAATTATAAGCAATTTCTGCCCAGTGCAGATAGCTGTCCCGAAGCAGGTCCATACATGAGAACCAATGACTACCCGGCATAGCGTCGAAAGTGTCTTCCTTGCGCGGCATAGGTATCACCGGCAAGATTGTCGCTAAATTTAGCTGACGATAGTCATGTACAATGCGCCAACCCACAGGTTTCTTAACACAAAACGTCGGTGCCGAAAAAACGGACGTGCTTGGTCGTATAATGCCTGCTTGAACCATCTCTTTGGTCCAGTCTTGGATTGTCTGACGCTGCTCGGGACTTTGACGCCATTGTTTAACTGAAACGGCTTTGTGCCCGGCTTGAGCAGAATTTCGTGCTCAATTCTCTCTCTTACTGGAGGTGTCTCATTCGGAAGTTCCGTACGAAATACTGTATTCGCATACTTGCGTAGTGTCGAGTACGCCGGATTATCCTTGACAGCTTCCTATCCTTGACTCTTAAAGCGTTCTGCTTTCTCTGAGTCATGCGGATTAACGACAAAGACTGTTTCGATGTCTTTATCATGGCGTAGCATCTTCAGCATCTGCTGAGATGTAATAAGCTGCGTTGTTCCATATTGACCCTTGTGCCCATGCTGCCGATAGTAGTTGAAAATCTCACGGCTCTGATCTATACAAGCTGCGCGTTAATTTGCGACGCTTTTGGCCGCGCGCTGCTTGGTCAGTTTTAGCTGAACATCTTGGACCTCTTCCATATTGATGCGAGGGTAACTTCCCGTACTCCAGTCGATGTCTGAGTAGACTGTACAGCGCCCGTTTTTGCTCCTTCACCTAGCAGCTCTCGGACGTCGGACACACCCGTCTGATCTCTCGTGTGCCACCTTTGCTTGCGTGTAGTCAAGTGAGCTGACGAAAAGCGCATATCAATCGCTGATGACCTTTATTGCAAGGATTCCAGACTGTTTTTTTATCTGTCCGTAACGGGGTGACGGTGGCTAGACATCTTGGTCTGGATAGAACGTAGTATGTATCAGCACTCCCCACGTATAGCCCGAATCTTAGGGAGCTGCTTCTGGCTGCAATCAGCTGGCACTTGGTTGCTGCTTTGGTGGTCGTTGAGATGTCGTCAGTGATGAAGGTACGTCAGCCTTGAGCAGAGGGGTGTGTAGTATTGATAAGCACAGCTATCGTAGTACTACAGTTTGGCGCAGGCGAAAATTTCGAGTTTGTTGCGGCAATAAGAGAAAGGAAGTGAAGTGCGGAGCATCATGTTGCTGCGGGTCTCAGCGGGCGAGACGGGTAGATGACTGATGTGAAGCGTTTGCTGCATAAAGATGGTTTGGTATCGTGGATGGTGGAGGCTGGTCAATTTTACGAGTGTCGGTGTCGTCTAGTGGTTAGGACGTGAGCTTAACACGCTCAAGATCGAGGGTTCGATCCCCTCCTCCGATATCTTCTTACCTGTAAGGTCAGCATCCAAACATGGCCACGCTTTTGCAGAAACTACCACACGCACTGAAATCTCGCGATTGGAGCTCCGCGACTGAGCTGTCTCTTGGTCCCTACGGCGCAGCATCTTGTATGCAGCTGAGAAGGCAACCAACGCGAAGAGGACGCCCAAGTGATTCGTTGGGAGCAGATCTTTGGTCGAAGTGCGTGTAGTGGTGGCAGCGTGCGGGAGGGCGTAGATGTCAATATGGATGAGGATAGCTGGCGTGTGGTCTGTGTTTGTTGATGCTCGTTTGGCGTCTGTGTTTGTTGGTGCTCGTTTGGCGTCACGTTTGAGTAACGCTAAGAGAGGTCTCGACATTCTAACGACAGCTTGGCCGAGTGGTTAAGGCGATAGACTAGAAATCTATTGGGGTAACCCGCGTGAGTTCAAATCTTACAGCTGTCGGAACCATTTTGCTTTCAGTTGGGGCTACACTTGTCCTTATCACACGCTTGCACGTCCTTCCTGTAATGCTGCATGCTTTATAGCACCTGAGTAGACTGTACAGCGCCCGTTTTTGCTCCTTCACCTAGCAGCTCTCGGACGTCGGACACACCCGTCTGATCTCTCGTGTGCCACCTTTGCTTGCGTGTAGTCAAGTGAGCTGACGAAAAGCGCATATCAATCGCTGATGACCTTTATTGCAAGGATTCCAGACTGTTTTTTTTATCTGTCCGTAACGGGGTGACGGTGGCTAGACATCTTGGTCTGGATAGAACGTAGTATGTATCAGCACTCCCCACGTATAGCCCGAATCTTAGGGAGCTGCTTCTGGCTGCAATCAGCTGGCACTTGGTTGCTGCTTTGGTGGTCGTTGAGATGTCGTCAGTGATGAAGGTACGTCAGCCTTGAGCAGAGGGGTGTGTAGTATTGATAAGCACAGCTATCGTAGTACTACAGTTTGGCGCAGGCGAAAATTTCGAGTTTGTTGCGGCAATAAGAGAAAGGAAGTGAAGTGCGGAGCATCATGTTGCTGCGGGTCTCAGCGGGCGAGACGGGTAGATGACTGATGTGAAGCGTTTGCTGCATAAAGATGGTTTGGTATCGTGGATGGTGGAGGCTGGTCAATTTTACGAGTGTCGGTGTCGTCTAGGGTTAGGACGTGAGCTTAACACGCTCAAGATCGAGGGTTCGATCCCCTCCTCCGATATCTTCTTACCTGTAAGGTCAGCATCCAAACATGGCCACGCTTTTGCAGAAACTACCACACGCACTGAAATCTCGCGATTGGAGCTCCGCGACTGAGCTGTCTCTTGGTCCCTACGGCGCAGCATCTTGTATGCAGCTGAGAAGGCAACCAACGCGAAGAGGACGCCCAAGTGATTCGTTGGGAGCAGATCTTTGGTCGAAGTGCGTGTAGTGGTGGCAGCGTGCGGGAGGGCGTAGATGTCAATATGGATGAGGATAGCTGGCGTGTGGTCTGTGTTTGTTGATGCTCGTTTGGCGTCTGTGTTTGTTGGTGCTCGTTTGGCGTCACGTTTGAGTAACGCTAAGAGAGGTCTCGACATTCTAACGACAGCTTGGCCGAGTGGTTAAGGCGATAGACTAGAAATCTATTGGGGTAACCCGCGTGAGTTCAAATCTTACAGCTGTCGGAACCATTTTGCTTTCAGTTGGGGCTACACTTGTCCTTATCACACGCTTGCACGTCCTTCCTGTAATGCTGCATGCTTTATAGCACCTGAGTAGACTGTACAGCGCCCGTTTTTGCTCCTTCACCTAGCAGCTCTCGGACGTCGGACACACCCGTCTGATCTCTCGTGTGCCACCTTTGCTTGCGTGTAGTCAAGTGAGCTGACGAAAAGCGCATATCAATCGCTGATGACCTTTATTGCAAGGATTCCAGACTGTTTTTTTTATCTGTCCGTAACGGGGTGACGGTGGCTAGACATCTTGGTCTGGATAGAACGTAGTATGTATCAGCACTCCCCACGTATAGCCCGAATCTTAGGGAGCTGCTTCTGGCTGCAATCAGCTGGCACTTGGTTGCTGCTTTGGTGGTCGTTGAGATGTCGTCAGTGATGAAGGTACGTCAGCCTTGAGCAGAGGGGTGTGTAGTATTGATAAGCACAGCTATCGTAGTACTACAGTTTGGCGCAGGCGAAAATTTCGAGTTTGTTGCGGCAATAAGAGAAAGGAAGTGAAGTGCGGAGCATCATGTTGCTGCGGGTCTCAGCGGGCGAGACGGGTAGATGACTGATGTGAAGCGTTTGCTGCATAAAGATGGTTTGGTATCGTGGATGGTGGAGGCTGGTCAATTTTACGAGTGTCGGTGTCGTCTAGGGTTAGGACGTGAGCTTAACACGCTCAAGATCGAGGGTTCGATCCCCTCCTCCGATATCTTCTTACCTGTAAGGTCAGCATCCAAACATGGCCACGCTTTTGCAGAAACTACCACACGCACTGAAATCTCGCGATTGGAGCTCCGCGACTGAGCTGTCTCTTGGTCCCTACGGCGCAGCATCTTGTATGCAGCTGAGAAGGCAACCAACGCGAAGAGGACGCCCAAGTGATTCGTTGGGAGCAGATCTTTGGTCGAAGTGCGTGTAGTGGTGGCAGCGTGCGGGAGGGCGTAGATGTCAATATGGATGAGGATAGCTGGCGTGTGGTCTGTGTTTGTTGATGCTCGTTGGTCTGTGTTGGTGCTCGTTTGGCGTCACGTTTGAGTAACGCTAAGAGAGGTCTCGACATTCTAACGACAGCTTGGCCGAGTGGTTAAGGCGATAGACTAGAAATCTATTGGGGTAACCCGCGTGAGTTCAAATCTTACAGCTGTCGGAACCATTTTGCTTTCAGTTGGGGCTACACTTGTCCTTATCACACGCTTGCACGTCCTTCCTGTAATGCTGCATGCTTTATAGCACCTGAGTAGACTGTACAGCGCCCGTTTTTGCTCCTTCACCTAGCAGCTCTCGGACGTCGGACACACCCGTCTGATCTCTCGTGTGCCACCTTTGCTTGCGTGTAGTCAAGTGAGCTGACGAAAAGCGCATATCAATCGCTGATGACCTTTATTGCAAGGATTCCAGACTGTTTTTTTTATCTGTCCGTAACGGGGTGACGGTGGCTAGACATCTTGGTCTGGATAGAACGTAGTATGTATCAGCACTCCCCACGTATAGCCCGAATCTTAGGGAGCTGCTTCTGGCTGCAATCAGCTGGCACTTGGTTGCTGCTTTGGTGGTCGTTGAGATGTCGTCAGTGATGAAGGTACGTCAGCCTTGAGCAGAGGGGTGTGTAGTATTGATAAGCACAGCTATCGTAGTACTACAGTTTGGCGCAGGCGAAAATTTCGAGTTTGTTGCGGCAATAAGAGAAAGGAAGTGAAGTGCGGAGCATCATGTTGCTGCGGGTCTCAGCGGGCGAGACGGGTAGATGACTGATGTGAAGCGTTTGCTGCATAAAGATGGTTTGGTATCGTGGATGGTGGAGGCTGGTCAATTTTACGAGTGTCGGTGTCGTCTAGTGGTTAGGACGTGAGCTTAACACGCTCAAGATCGAGGGTTCGATCCCCTCCTCCGATATCTTCTTACCTGTAAGGTCAGCATCCAAACATGGCCACGCTTTTGCAGAAACTACCACACGCACTGAAATCTCGCGATTGGAGCTCCGCGACTGAGCTGTCTCTTGGTCCCTACGGCGCAGCATCTTGTATGCAGCTGAGAAGGCAACCAACGCGAAGAGGACGCCCAAGTGATTCGTTGGGAGCAGATCTTTGGTCGAAGTGCGTGTAGTGGTGGCAGCGTGCGGGAGGGCGTAGATGTCAATATGGATGAGGATAGCTGGCGTGTGGTCTGTGTTTGTTGATGCTCGTTTGGCGTCTGTGTTTGTTGGTGCTCGTTTGGCGTCACGTTTGAGTAACGCTAAGAGAGGTCTCGACATTCTAACGACAGCTTGGCCGAGTGGTTAAGGCGATAGACTAGAAATCTATTGGGGTAACCCGCGTGAGTTCAAATCTTACAGCTGTCGGAACCATTTTGCTTTCAGTTGGGGCTACACTTGTCCTTATCACACGCTTGCACGTCCTTCCTGTAATGCTGCATGCTTTATAGCACCTGAGTAGACTGTACAGCGCCCGTTTTTGCTCCTTCACCTAGCAGCTCTCGGACGTCGGACACACCCGTCTGATCTCTCGTGTGCCACCTTTGCTTGCGTGTAGTCAAGTGAGCTGACGAAAAGCGCATATCAATCGCTGATGACCTTTATTGCAAGGATTCCAGACTGTTTTTTTTATCTGTCCGTAACGGGGTGACGGTGGCTAGACATCTTGGTCTGGATAGAACGTAGTATGTATCAGCACTCCCCACGTATAGCCCGAATCTTAGGGAGCTGCTTCTGGCTGCAATCAGCTGGCACTTGGTTGCTGCTTTGGTGGTCGTTGAGATGTCGTCAGTGATGAAGGTACGTCAGCCTTGAGCAGAGGGGTGTGTAGTATTGATAAGCACAGCTATCGTAGTACTACAGTTTGGCGCAGGCGAAAATTTCGAGTTTGTTGCGGCAATAAGAGAAAGGAAGTGAAGTGCGGAGCATCATGTTGCTGCGGGTCTCAGCGGGCGAGACGGGTAGATGACTGATGTGAAGCGTTTGCTGCATAAAGATGGTTTGGTATCGTGGATGGTGGAGGCTGGTCAATTTTACGAGTGTCGGTGTCGTCTAGGGTTAGGACGTGAGCTTAACACGCTCAAGATCGAGGGTTCGATCCCCTCCTCCGATATCTTCTTACCTGTAAGGTCAGCATCCAAACATGGCCACGCTTTTGCAGAAACTACCACACGCACTGAAATCTCGCGATTGGAGCTCCGCGACTGAGCTGTCTCTTGGTCCCTACGGCGCAGCATCTTGTATGCAGCTGAGAAGGCAACCAACGCGAAGAGGACGCCCAAGTGATTCGTTGGGAGCAGATCTTTGGTCGAAGTGCGTGTAGTGGTGGCAGCGTGCGGGAGGGCGTAGATGTCAATATGGATGAGGATAGCTGGCGTGTGGTCTGTGTTTGTTGATGCTCGTTTGGCGTCTGTGTTTGTTGGTGCTCGTTTGGCGTCACGTTTGAGTAACGCTAAGAGAGGTCTCGACATTCTAACGACAGCTTGGCCGAGTGGTTAAGGCGATAGACTAGAAATCTATTGGGGTAACCCGCGTGAGTTCAAATCTTACAGCTGTCGGAACCATTTTGCTTTCAGTTGGGGCTACACTTGTCCTTATCACACGCTTGCACGTCCTTCCTGTAATGCTGCATGCTTTATAGCACCTGAGTAGACTGTACAGCGCCCGTTTTTGCTCCTTCACCTAGCAGCTCTCGGACGTCGGACACACCCGTCTGATCTCTCGTGTGCCACCTTTGCTTGCGTGTAGTCAAGTGAGCTGACGAAAAGCGCATATCAATCGCTGATGACCTTTATTGCAAGGATTCCAGACTGTTTTTTTTATCTGTCCGTAACGGGGTGACGGTGGCTAGACATCTTGGTCTGGATAGAACGTAGTATGTATCAGCACTCCCCACGTATAGCCCGAATCTTAGGGAGCTGCTTCTGGCTGCAATCAGCTGGCACTTGGTTGCTGCTTTGGTGGTCGTTGAGATGTCGTCAGTGATGAAGGTACGTCAGCCTTGAGCAGAGGGGTGTGTAGTATTGATAAGCACAGCTATCGTAGTACTACAGTTTGGCGCAGGCGAAAATTTCGAGTTTGTTGCGGCAATAAGAGAAAGGAAGTGAAGTGCGGAGCATCATGTTGCTGCGGGTCTCAGCGGGCGAGACGGGTAGATGACTGATGTGAAGCGTTTGCTGCATAAAGATGGTTTGGTATCGTGGATGGTGGAGGCTGGTCAATTTTACGAGTGTCGGTGTCGTCTAGGGTTAGGACGTGAGCTTAACACGCTCAAGATCGAGGGTTCGATCCCCTCCTCCGATATCTTCTTACCTGTAAGGTCAGCATCCAAACATGGCCACGCTTTTGCAGAAACTACCACACGCACTGAAATCTCGCGATTGGAGCTCCGCGACTGAGCTGTCTCTTGGTCCCTACGGCGCAGCATCTTGTATGCAGCTGAGAAGGCAACCAACGCGAAGAGGACGCCCAAGTGATTCGTTGGGAGCAGATCTTTGGTCGAAGTGCGTGTAGTGGTGGCAGCGTGCGGGAGGGCGTAGATGTCAATATGGATGAGGATAGCTGGGGTCTGTGTTGTGATGCTCGTTGGTCTGTGTTGTTGGTGCTCGTTTGGCGTCACGTTTGAGTAACGCTAAGAGAGGTCTCGACATTCTAACGACAGCTTGGCCGAGTGGTTAAGGCGATAGACTAGAAATCTATTGGGGTAACCCGCGTGAGTTCAAATCTTACAGCTGTCGGAACCATTTTGCTTTCAGTTGGGGCTACACTTGTCCTTATCACACGCTTGCACGTCCTTCCTGTAATGCTGCATGCTTTATAGCACCTGAGTAGACTGTACAGCGCCCGTTTTTGCTCCTTCACCTAGCAGCTCTCGGACGTCGGACACACCCGTCTGATCTCTCGTGTGCCACCTTTGCTTGCGTGTAGTCAAGTGAGCTGACGAAAAGCGCATATCAATCGCTGATGACCTTTATTGCAAGGATTCCAGACTGTTTTTTTTATCTGTCCGTAACGGGGTGACGGTGGCTAGACATCTTGGTCTGGATAGAACGTAGTATGTATCAGCACTCCCCACGTATAGCCCGAATCTTAGGGAGCTGCTTCTGGCTGCAATCAGCTGGCACTTGGTTGCTGCTTTGGTGGTCGTTGAGATGTCGTCAGTGATGAAGGTACGTCAGCCTTGAGCAGAGGGGTGTGTAGTATTGATAAGCACAGCTATCGTAGTACTACAGTTTGGCGCAGGCGAAAATTTCGAGTTTGTTGCGGCAATAAGAGAAAGGAAGTGAAGTGCGGAGCATCATGTTGCTGCGGGTCTCAGCGGGCGAGACGGGTAGATGACTGATGTGAAGCGTTTGCTGCATAAAGATGGTTTGGTATCGTGGATGGTGGAGGCTGGTCAATTTTACGAGTGTCGGTGTCGTCTAGTGGTTAGGACGTGAGCTTAACACGCTCAAGATCGAGGGTTCGATCCCCTCCTCCGATATCTTCTTACCTGTAAGGTCAGCATCCAAACATGGCCACGCTTTTGCAGAAACTACCACACGCACTGAAATCTCGCGATTGGAGCTCCGCGACTGAGCTGTCTCTTGGTCCCTACGGCGCAGCATCTTGTATGCAGCTGAGAAGGCAACCAACGCGAAGAGGACGCCCAAGTGATTCGTTGGGAGCAGATCTTTGGTCGAAGTGCGTGTAGTGGTGGCAGCGTGCGGGAGGGCGTAGATGTCAATATGGATGAGGATAGCTGGCGTGTGGTCTGTGTTTGTTGATGCTCGTTTGGCGTCTGTGTTTGTTGGTGCTCGTTTGGCGTCACGTTTGAGTAACGCTAAGAGAGGTCTCGACATTCTAACGACAGCTTGGCCGAGTGGTTAAGGCGATAGGACTAGAAATCTATTGGGGTAACCCGCGTGAGTTCAAATCTTACAGCTGTCGGAACCATTTTGCTTTCAGTTGGGGCTACACTTGTCCTTATCACACGCTTGCACGTCCTTCCTGTAATGCTGCATGCTTTATAGCACCTGAGTAGACTGTACAGCGCCCGTTTTTGCTCCTTCACCTAGCAGCTCTCGGACGTCGGACACACCCGTCTGATCTCTCGTGTGCCACCTTTGCTTGCGTGTAGTCAAGTGAGCTGACGAAAAGCGCATATCAATCGCTGATGACCTTTATTGCAAGGATTCCAGACTGTTTTTTTTATCTGTCCGTAACGGGGTGACGGTGGCTAGACATCTTGGTCTGGATAGAACGTAGTATGTATCAGCACTCCCCACGTATAGCCCGAATCTTAGGGAGCTGCTTCTGGCTGCAATCAGCTGGCACTTGGTTGCTGCTTTGGTGGTCGTTGAGATGTCGTCAGTGATGAAGGTACGTCAGCCTTGAGCAGAGGGGTGTGTAGTATTGATAAGCACAGCTATCGTAGTACTACAGTTTGGCGCAGGCGAAAATTTCGAGTTTGTTGCGGCAATAAGAGAAAGGAAGTGAAGTGCGGAGCATCATGTTGCTGCGGGTCTCAGCGGGCGAGACGGGTAGATGACTGATGTGAAGCGTTTGCTGCATAAAGATGGTTTGGTATCGTGGATGGTGGAGGCTGGTCAATTTTACGAGTGTCGGTGTCGTCTAGGGTTAGGACGTGAGCTTAACACGCTCAAGATCGAGGGTTCGATCCCCTCCTCCGATATCTTCTTACCTGTAAGGTCAGCATCCAAACATGGCCACGCTTTTGCAGAAACTACCACACGCACTGAAATCTCGCGATTGGAGCTCCGCGACTGAGCTGTCTCTTGGTCCCTACGGCGCAGCATCTTGTATGCAGCTGAGAAGGCAACCAACGCGAAGAGGACGCCCAAGTGATTCGTTGGGAGCAGATCTTTGGTCGAAGTGCGTGTAGTGGTGGCAGCGTGCGGGAGGGCGTAGATGTCAATATGGATGAGGATAGCTGGCGTGTGGTCTGTGTTTGTTGATGCTCGTTTGGCGTCTGTGTTTGTTGGTGCTCGTTTGGCGTCACGTTTGAGTAACGCTAAGAGAGGTCTCGACATTCTAACGACAGCTTGGCCGAGTGGTTAAGGCGATAGACTAGAAATCTATTGGGGTAACCCGCGTGAGTTCAAATCTTACAGCTGTCGGAACCATTTTGCTTTCAGTTGGGGCTACACTTGTCCTTATCACACGCTTGCACGTCCTTCCTGTAATGCTGCATGCTTTATAGCACCTGAGTAGACTGTACAGCGCCCGTTTTTGCTCCTTCACCTAGCAGCTCTCGGACGTCGGACACACCCGTCTGATCTCTCGTGTGCCACCTTTGCTTGCGTGTAGTCAAGTGAGCTGACGAAAAGCGCATATCAATCGCTGATGACCTTTATTGCAAGGATTCCAGACTGTTTTTTTTATCTGTCCGTAACGGGGTGACGGTGGCTAGACATCTTGGTCTGGATAGAACGTAGTATGTATCAGCACTCCCCACGTATAGCCCGAATCTTAGGGAGCTGCTTCTGGCTGCAATCAGCTGGCACTTGGTTGCTGCTTTGGTGGTCGTTGAGATGTCGTCAGTGATGAAGGTACGTCAGCCTTGAGCAGAGGGGTGTGTAGTATTGATAAGCACAGCTATCGTAGTACTACAGTTTGGCGCAGGCGAAAATTTCGAGTTTGTTGCGGCAATAAGAGAAAGGAAGTGAAGTGCGGAGCATCATGTTGCTGCGGGTCTCAGCGGGCGAGACGGGTAGATGACTGATGTGAAGCGTTTGCTGCATAAAGATGGTTTGGTATCGTGGATGGTGGAGGCTGATCAATTTTACGAGTGTCGGTGTCGTCTAGTGGTTAGGACGTGAGCTTAACACGCTCAAGATCGAGGGTTCGATCCCCTCCTCCGATATCTTCTTACCTGTAAGGTCAGCATCCAAACATGGCCACGCTTTTGCAGAAACTACCACACGCACTGAAATCTCGCGATTGGAGCTCCGCGACTGAGCTGTCTCTTGGTCCCTACGGCGCAGCATCTTGTATGCAGCTGAGAAGGCAACCAACGCGAAGAGGACGCCCAAGTGATTCGTTGGGAGCAGATCTTTGGTCGAAGTGCGTGTAGTGGTGGCAGCGTGCGGGAGGGCGTAGATGTCAATATGGATGAGGATAGCTGGCGTGTGGTCTGTGTTTGTTGATGCTCGTTTGGCGTCTGTGTTTGTTGGTGCTCGTTTGGCGTCACGTTTGAGTAACGCTAAGAGAGGTCTCGACATTCTAACGACAGCTTGGCCGAGTGGTTAAGGCGATAGACTAGAAATCTATTGGGGTAACCCGCGTGAGTTCAAATCTTACAGCTGTCGGAACCATTTTGCTTTCAGTTGGGGCTACACTTGTCCTTATCACACGCTTGCACGTCCTTCCTGTAATGCTGCATGCTTTATAGCACCTGAGTAGACTGTACAGCGCCCGTTTTTGCTCCTTCACCTAGCAGCTCTCGGACGTCGGACACACCCGTCTGATCTCTCGTGTGCCACCTTTGCTTGCGTGTAGTCAAGTGAGCTGACGAAAAGCGCATATCAATCGCTGATGACCTTTATTGCAAGGATTCCAGACTGTTTTTTTTATCTGTCCGTAACGGGGTGACGGTGGCTAGACATCTTGGTCTGGATAGAACGTAGTATGTATCAGCACTCCCCACGTATAGCCCGAATCTTAGGGAGCTGCTTCTGGCTGCAATCAGCTGGCACTTGGTTGCTGCTTTGGTGGTCGTTGAGATGTCGTCAGTGATGAAGGTACGTCAGCCTTGAGCAGAGGGGTGTGTAGTATTGATAAGCACAGCTATCGTAGTACTACAGTTTGGCGCAGGCGAAAATTTCGAGTTTGTTGCGGCAATAAGAGAAAGGAAGTGAAGTGCGGAGCATCATGTTGCTGCGGGTCTCAGCGGGCGAGACGGGTAGATGACTGATGTGAAGCGTTTGCTGCATAAAGATGGTTTGGTATCGTGGATGGTGGAGGCTGGTCAATTTTACGAGTGTCGGTGTCGTCTAGGGTTAGGACGTGAGCTTAACACGCTCAAGATCGAGGGTTCGATCCCCTCCTCCGATATCTTCTTACCTGTAAGGTCAGCATCCAAACATGGCCACGCTTTTGCAGAAACTACCACACGCACTGAAATCTCGCGATTGGAGCTCCGCGACTGAGCTGTCTCTTGGTCCCTACGGCGCAGCATCTTGTATGCAGCTGAGAAGGCAACCAACGCGAAGAGGACGCCCAAGTGATTCGTTGGGAGCAGATCTTTGGTCGAAGTGCGTGTAGTGGTGGCAGCGTGCGGGAGGGCGTAGATGTCAATATGGATGAGGATAGCTGGCGTGTGGTCTGTGTTTGTTGATGCTCGTTTGGCGTCTGTGTTTGTTGGTGCTCGTTTGGCGTCACGTTTGAGTAACGCTAAGAGAGGTCTCGACATTCTAACGACAGCTTGGCCGAGTGGTTAAGGCGATAGACTAGAAATCTATTGGGGTAACCCGCGTGAGTTCAAATCTTACAGCTGTCGGAACCATTTTGCTTTCAGTTGGGGCTACACTTGTCCTTATCACACGCTTGCACGTCCTTCCTGTAATGCTGCATGCTTTATAGCACCTGAGTAGACTGTACAGCGCCCGTTTTTGCTCCTTCACCTAGCAGCTCTCGGACGTCGGACACACCCGTCTGATCTCTCGTGTGCCACCTTTGCTTGCGTGTAGTCAAGTGAGCTGACGAAAAGCGCATATCAATCGCTGATGACCTTTATTGCAAGGATTCCAGACTGTTTTTTTTATCTGTCCGTAACGGGGTGACGGTGGCTAGACATCTTGGTCTGGATAGAACGTAGTATGTATCAGCACTCCCCACGTATAGCCCGAATCTTAGGGAGCTGCTTCTGGCTGCAATCAGCTGGCACTTGGTTGCTGCTTTGGTGGTCGTTGAGATGTCGTCAGTGATGAAGGTACGTCAGCCTTGAGCAGAGGGGTGTGTAGTATTGATAAGCACAGCTATCGTAGTACTACAGTTTGGCGCAGGCGAAAATTTCGAGTTTGTTGCGGCAATAAGAGAAAGGAAGTGAAGTGCGGAGCATCATGTTGCTGCGGGTCTCAGCGGGCGAGACGGGTAGATGACTGATGTGAAGCGTTTGCTGCATAAAGATGGTTTGGTATCGTGGATGGTGGAGGCTGGTCAATTTTACGAGTGTCGGTGTCGTCTAGGGTTAGGACGTGAGCTTAACACGCTCAAGATCGAGGGTTCGATCCCCTCCTCCGATATCTTCTTACCTGTAAGGTCAGCATCCAAACATGGCCACGCTTTTGCAGAAACTACCACACGCACTGAAATCTCGCGATTGGAGCTCCGCGACTGAGCTGTCTCTTGGTCCCTACGGCGCAGCATCTTGTATGCAGCTGAGAAGGCAACCAACGCGAAGAGGACGCCCAAGTGATTCGTTGGGAGCAGATCTTTGGTCGAAGTGCGTGTAGTGGTGGCAGCGTGCGGGAGGGCGTAGATGTCAATATGGATGAGGATAGCTGGCGTGTGGTCTGTGTTTGTTGATGCTCGTTTGGCGTCTGTGTTTGTTGGTGCTCGTTTGGCGTCACGTTTGAGTAACGCTAAGAGAGGTCTCGACATTCTAACGACAGCTTGGCCGAGTGGTTAAGGCGATAGACTAGAAATCTATTGGGGTAACCCGCGTGAGTTCAAATCTTACAGCTGTCGGAACCATTTTGCTTTCAGTTGGGGCTACACTTGTCCTTATCACACGCTTGCACGTCCTTCCTGTAATGCTGCATGCTTTATAGCACCTGAGTAGACTGTACAGCGCCCGTTTTTGCTTGTACATCACTTGTATGGAGTGAAGCCAGGAATCAAGCGGACCCTCGCCGGAGTGGGCCTTCAACTCATCCACCAATGCTGCATGAAGATCGCTTTCTTCATCAACAAGAGGAAATTCGGAGCGTTCCGAAGTGACCCCTGCGCTCGCCAAGGAAGAGTGGTTTCCCGGATCCAGTTGATCGACCCGTAAGACACTTTCCGCGCCCGGTTGGGTAGCCGCGGTGGTGCCCTCCGGGCTGCGCAGGTTGTCAAGCCAGGTCTGGCGGATAAATCATTGGATAAGTGGCTGGGAAGAGTCCGATCCCCGTCCATGTCCAATTTGGCATCGGATTGGTGCGTGTCCGGCGCCATCAAGTCGTGATCTCTGTACTGCTGCGGAGACCCAGGAGATGACCGAGTCTCAATTGGCGCTGGTGGTAGCACCGAACGTCCTGGATCGTCGCCAGTCTCGTCCCTCCCGTTGTCAGGAGGAGGGTCGGTCATGGGTTGAATCGCGCGGGTTGTTGCCGAATAGAGCCTGTTGTGGCTGACTGTCTCGTTTATACTCGCCGCTGGCGGGTGCCTTTTGCTGCGCAGATTGGAGAGTGACGCGACAATCTATCTCCTTAACTCATATGTCAAGTTATCACAAAACAGTCAATCAGGTGAGGTCAGACCTTACCTGTCATGACTTGCACTTGAACTTCAAAACCTCGACGACCTGTCAGAAATGATGTCTTTCAACAAAGAGTACTTACCAACTATTGTTTTAGAGGCTTCTTGATGCTTCTACTGATATTATAGATCTTAGTTTAGAGGTGTATCAAAATGTTCTATCATTAATTCATAATGACTCGTACACCCAAAGCCGACACCCGATGAATACATTTACTCGCCGGTTGACGCATGAACATCATATTGGTTGGAACATCCATCGACTTTGACAGCCACTGCACCATCCCAGGATCGAATGCCCCTGTCACAGCGATGAAATCGATCTTGATCGACGGGTAAATATGGTCAAACAGATTTACCACGTCTTCAAACTCGCGTGGAACAGGAGCATTCGGCTCACACACGTGCACCAATCGCAGGCAATACGTGTGTTCGTCACGCATCACGTATGCCACGGCCTCATTGATTTTTGGCAAATTCACTGCTTTGCAAAAGAATACCACCGGGGTGTTCTTGATAGTCTCAATTGTCTTGGCAATCATGACACTACCTGTAAAATCCTGTTGCGACGGGACTGAGACGCTTTGAAAGTACGTTTTAAGCTTGCCCGACACAAAGAGGAATGCCTTCAGCAAACTCACTCGTTTTAGCATCAGGAACACCACGACGAAAAATATCGCGAAGTAGATGAAGAAATATTTCAACGCTTTTACGTTCGAAATTGCATTCGCGAGGAAACCTAGCGAAACCGTACACATGCAAAAAGTTGTGTTAGCCCACGATGTCGTTCTCTTGCGCGGAATATCCTCGCGATACAGCTTCAGCAACACGCACGCAATGACGAAAGACAGAAGTACACTCAGGAAAGCAAGCGCAAAAACACCGGACAGCACCGTCACTTCGGCGTCCAAGATATACACGAGACTCGCACATACGACAAAGAACGCCAGAATGATGAAATGGTTGGTGCCACGGCACGAATTTACCTTAAGCAAAAAGCTGGGCAAAACACGGTCGATTGCCAAACGCTGAAACAACCCATTGGTGCCGACGTACGCCGTCAGTACAGCACCAGCAAGGACACCAAACGCGTCAACTGCCACGAATATTTCCAGCCAGCGACCGCCACTCAAACGCCCCATATACGACAACAACGTGGACTGATTCGAGATAATCGTATCGAAAGGCACAACTGCTAATGCCAACAGCGAGTAAGCCACGTTGAATGTACTAGAGAGTGCCCACATGTTGCGCAGTGTTTTGGAAAACATGCCCGCCGCTTGCTCTTCCACGTACTGCGATGAACTCTCGAAGCCCGTAACCCCCAGCATCGCTGTGCCATAACCCAAGAAAAGAGCAGAAGCAACGTTACTAATGTTTGCTGCGCCGCTAAACGTCGTCACCTCAGGGAGAGATGTGTCCATGTTGTTAGTAAAGATGGAAGGATGCTGCACTACGTAGACGATGCTGAAGATGCTCAATAAGGTCAACGTGAACGTGTGGAAAACGAAGAAGACCAAAGCAACGGAAGCACTCTCAGCAATGCCCATAAGGCAGAGCAGCGCGAAAACGGCTAGTAACCCGATCGTGCAAGACATGACTGGAATCTTCACCAAAGACTCGTTGACGTAGTTCATGGCCGAGACGCCGTTGACTACCGCCGTAGATAAGTACGAGAGCATACTGAAGACGGCACAAACAGCAGCAACTTTCTTAGGCGCCGAGTTCAGCATAGCAGTATAGAAGCCTCCGTTCAACGGCACAGCACTCATGACTTCTTCAAACACCCAGCGAAGGCAGTAGACCACCGTGACCACGAAAATTTGCGTGGCTGGCGCCAGTTTGCCGGCTTTGGCAATCGTTTGACCCGCAGAGAAGAGCACACTGGACAAGATTGCATTCCCACTGATGGAAGTGGACGTCCACTCTCCCAGTTTGCTCTTGGTCTCATTAGCTTGCAGCTTCTCGTTGAGTGCAGCAATCTCATCCATTCTTCCTTTCACAAATTGTGCCTCACCTCCAACATTCGGGTGCATCCAGGATGGTTCCTTGAACAGACGATCTGTAACCTGAATCTGGATAAACCGTTGGCGTAGCTGACTTGGGGTATTCGCATTTGCAAAGTTCATCTCGTTCACCCACCCCAAGTCGCCCTTGCACACTGTCAGAGACGAAGTTTCACTATAATGTGCATAATCCTCTTCAGGCGACGCCGGCATGCCTGGCGACAGCAGATTGAGACGCAATTCGTACGGGTTAGACTTGACCATGAAAGGCGCTTTTACCAACTGTCGCACGGCTCAACAGTTATATGTATACATGAGAAAAGGTTTTGGACAAAGCACAGCCAGCGATCGAACAGGATAATACGACTAACGTCAGGCTCTTAGCTGAAAAATGTAAGTGGTTTGTTACAAATAGCAAGTTGCTTCAATTCGTCTTATGCTCTTCGGCGACCTTTATTATTTTGTTCCACTTTCTCACCTACTCAATCATTGCCGGCGTGCACAGACACCAAGTCGATCAAAAAACGCAGTGTGTCAGTCTTTTCGTTCGACGCACGTAAATGAACGCTTGGAAGATATATTTTAAAAATCTAACGATCGTTAGATCCGGACCTTGCAGAAGAAGACGATGGAAGGCAACGGTACGACGCCCCGAGCCCAATGTGCCCGATTCTGAATGCCCGTTCTTCGTCATCTCTTCCCCTTAATCTCATACTAATTCCACAGTGTGCCATTTCATGAGATCCCTCTTCACGGACAAAGTCGTGATTTACGTTGGCTCATTTTGCCGCTCGTATGTGATGGCTTTGTTGAAATTTGTTAGATCTGATTCCTTCGAGAAGAATAGTGCTAACGCACACACGCACTCGTCAGCAACGAGTAACAAAATACTGATTGACCGCTTATCAAGCGCATTCCATGCGAGTTCACCGCTAATTTGATTTCTACGTGCTTGCACGTCATCTTCGGCGAAAATAAGATCGATTGTAGTATACAAGTGCTCTACGGTACATTCACCTCATGTACGTATAGTGGACCCAAGGAATTTTTCGTTTGGTGTGTGTTGTATACTACTCGCCGATGATGGAAGTCCATCACTAAAATGTGTTGAGTCAGCTGCCATATTCCACTTATCGCGCGATTTCGGAGGCTGCGCTGGTCGAATCTATCGACAAACGAAGGTAGACCTTGATCAACTTTCCGTGAATGACAACCAGTTTTGATTTATGGGCGTTGGGGCGTTGGGGCGTTGGGCCTCGTAATATACGGCAACGGTATGAACATCACGATAGAGTTTTTAAATAATCATGCGGACACTACAGCACTAGAAGTAGATGGCCGCAGAACAGAAAAACTATGAGCTGACTTTCGATAAACAATTTAGCACGACATTGTAGCTCTGCTTGACTTTTCACTAGACGATTCGTGCTCAGACTTCTACTGTGCATCTTTTGTCATGGTTTTATTTGCAATGAAGAACCTCAATTTTCAATGAGTCCGGGCGGTTGGACGTATATTGTGCAATCTTGTCATAATTGGTAACCTTAGACCGACGCAATACAGCAACAACAAGATTCGGCCGAGCACTCGCAGTGAGCAAAGCCATTAGCACAAACGTTGCGACCGGCTGGCGGCGAGTAAAACGGGTAAAACTAGCAACAAAAGACCATTTCTGACACA
Source organism: Peronospora destructor (assembly GCA_011800735.1). Lineage (NCBI taxonomy): Eukaryota > Oomycota > Peronosporomycetes > Peronosporales > Peronosporaceae > Peronospora > Peronospora destructor. The sequence continues at coordinate 132,899 of WBRY01000044.1, read as the reverse complement.
TTAATCATGACGCTTGCGATTGAGATGCATCTGGTGCCAAGCTTGTTTGTTAAGTCCACTTTTCTTTGCAAAAAATTGTATACATCCGCAGCTTGCGACGCAAAGTGCCGATCACTTTCAGCTCCTCTGGGTGAAAAATATATCCCAAAAATTGAAACGATACCCTCATTGTCTTTTGCGCGCTTCTATGATAGCTTCACCGTGTTCTGAGGCATACGGCGTGTTCAATTATAAGAATATATCTTGCGTCTTTATATGTGTGCAATACCAAAGTCCGATAAGTCTCCTTGTAGCCTCATATGCTGCGTCTAGCTCCATCAAGATGTAATTTCAGTCCACGTGCGCTAGAGATAGGATACCGCTGCCAGCACGGCCTGTACAACTTGGATAGGTCTCTATGGCAACAATCTTGTCATGTTTGTACGGTTGTAAGAAGTAGTCGCAGGTCACGCTTTCTTTTATTGGCCCCCCCACAGAGCTCGCCCATGTACGTCAATTGGATCTCAATAACATTTGACCGCAACAACACTTCCTGGCGATGGAGTCCCATCCTGCAGCTGGGGCCATAAGACGGATAACCTATCTCCCAGTTGATGTGACATGGATTACCGAGCTTGCAGGGCTTTCGATAGTTAGCACTGTCAATGTCCACGACATTCATGGTAAGGATATTTGCTAATTGCCAATGAAAGTGGCGCCGTCCAGACATGGAAAGCTGCAGCAATTGGTCTGGAACTTGACAATGGTCTGAAGCAACAGGTCACGAGGGGTTAGCAAAATCAAAGTTACGAGAAACGCCAAAAGAACTGTTGAAGATTTGTATAAAAGTTGCAGAGATAAGTCCTTTAGGATATCGTAGTTGAGTTTAGGTAGCAACGCGGCGTTGAACGCCTGCCTATCCGCAATGACTTGCTAAAGAGCCAAAGAGTGGTTTGGTTGCCCTCTTTTCGTTGCAAACCAGTATTAGCTTGAGTTATTTTTACTATAAAGTACATGCTTTGTATTGGGCGAGAGATTCCTTCATGGCGCTTGCCCGACTATTGTTTTTATAAATCAAGATCGGATTCAGCGCAGCTAATATCAACCAAGCCAAACTTGTTAATTTGCTCTGTTTAGGTACCTACCTACATTAGACACTCAAACCATTTCACTGGCATCTTCGCTTCATTCAGAAGAGCGTCGCCTGCTCTAAATGCAAGGTCGTTGTGGTTGAGCTCTGATACGTAAAAGGGTTTACGATAGTCGTTGCCAAACTTGGTTTCTAAAAAGCCTCCAGCGCAGCTGTGGAATTCTACCATACCGTCATTTTGCTTAGATTTGTGTGGAATGATTTTGCCCAGGACCCAAAAGCCAGCCTGGTACGATGAAACGATTCCAGAATAAGAGTTACTACACATCACTGCGTACACATTTTTCCGGTATGCCTTCTGTGCAAAATGGTACATCTCATCCAGCGCAGGGGTACTGTAGCTGTCGTATTGATACGCAAGAGACTTGATCCCGTCGTCGGGGGGGCACAACTTCGTCGATTCAACAAATTCTGCCATGAGAAGATTGGTCTCACGGTTGCAGGATTCTTCGAAGTAGCCTGCAGCCATACTTCCTAACATAGGCGATCCAATGGCAACCCATGTGGCGCTTGAGGCGAGCTTACATTTCTTATTGGCGATCGCACCAGCTATTATGAGACCACCCATTGAGTGCGTGATAATAATAGTATCAGAAATGGTGGATCCTTTGCTGGTCTTGCTCGCTGCCAATACGCGATCGCAAAGTTTCTGCTGTAGAAGATGATCGGTCCAAGAGTTGTTTATTGTGTTGAGCATGACGTACTTAGTCGTGGAACAGCACGGTTTATGATTTGTTAAGTTTCCCCAATACTCGTCATAGGTGTCAAGATTCTTCTCCTTCTCAGTGAGAACGCCCAGACCATGGACAAAAACGCACGGACGCGGTATTGACTCGCACGTGCACGATCCCCTCAAAAGTACATCCATTACGCTCCCCAGAGTTCTCTCTTCGTCATTAATAGACTCTCCAGTCAAGAAAGACCTTCCAATTGACGTGACAGTGCTCGGTGACGCCATTTTCTTACAACCCTTCTTCGTCTTTTTATCAAGTTTTGGCGCCCAAATCGGCGGATAATTTTTCATATACTCCACCTTGACATCCACATCACTTCCAAATATTTTAAAACCTAAAGAACCGTAAGAACACACTCCAAATTTAATGCCATTGACCAATATTCGGAAAGAATTGCCGACCAAGCACGAGATCACGCTACCATCGCTTCTTGTAATGGCCGAAACAGCCTTTGCAGTGTCCAGTGCTTTCAATAACAAATTGACTGACAACAAAATGTCAGCACTCGAGCATTCTACTTCCGATTTGCCGCCTCCAGTCCGGAAACTGCGAGAAATATACGTCACTCCATCCACAAGCGAGTACTTGTAGATACTTTTATCTTCCTTAAAGACGGCGTAGGCGTCATAGAGCACGCTAGTGGTATCACCCGATGACACGATGGGGTTCGCACGCACGGAAAATTGGGAGTGACCGTGGACTTGCATGGCAATGCGTTTGATAGAGAAATGGAACAGCAGAGATCGATAAGAAACTACCGTGTCATTCTGTAGTCCACTTGCAAGGGCAAACAAGGCGGCGGAGACGACAAGAATGAAACATTTCAAACGCGACATGACTTGCTACGCGCCCAAAAATGCGTTTGTTTATGAGTTGGCAAAATGATCAATCATAAGTCTCACATTGACCACATGATGCTGGTCTGGCATTGATGTTAGTAAACAATCAGCTTGCCCACCATAAAATCATGATTAACGAATAGGTGAATAATATTTTCCATCCGGTTTGTTCGCGATCAGATATTCGAGTTGAATTACTCGACATTGAGAGAGAGAGAGATGGGTAAGGAATATCCAGGTACGTTAACCAGCACCTATATCCGACTTAGTTAATCACTCTCCGGCGATGTGTAATCGTACCGTCCCTGCACGGGTATCGATCCACGTACTTCCGGTCTCAGTGCCAGTGCTTCTCCACTCGGCCACTGCCAAGCATATATAACGTCTGCACGTGGTTACACTGGACGACAGGTACATACGTAACGCTAGCTGCGTTGGGACTCAGAAGTAGAAGAGCCCACAAAAGAACTTTCTAGATGCTTCTTCCAGCTTCAATCGATTTTCTTTCTCGTCCACAATTCTTCCTCTGTACTTGATACCCTATCGAAAGCACATAAATATTAACATTTAGACGTGGCTCTACTTAAAGCGGAGAAAAAGACAAAAGCTCCGTTTGGTCTGATGGTCTGATGTTGCGGCCCAACCTTTCATACGATGCTGGTAAGCACGAGTACATCATTTACACACGCAATTGGTGAATTGGTAGGAGGTGGATTTTGTTGATCAACTACGATTACTGTGAGTGCAAAGAACACGTCGCAGTTTACAAGACGGCGTCGTTTTATTCGCCATCAGCCATGATTCATGTGGGTGAAGGATGATTGATCCCGGCTGCCACATGACGTTTATTTGGCCTTGAGCTCCTTTGCACAATTTCCAAGGGTATATACCAGCAGCAAACAGTAAGATCAATGCTAATTGACTTTGAGGCTAAGATCGCTTTACAAAAGAGGAAATTTCCTTGCATTACTAACTAACTCATTGCTGTTGACATCATGCCGTGATGACACGAACGCCGACTGACGACACGCGCTCGGCCGATATTAAATCGGGTTGGGTGATAAACATCATGTTGCGAGGCACGTTCATCGTGCGTGACAGCCACTCAATTATTGCCGGACCGAACTCGCCATGCACCGACACAAAGTCCACACGAATCTTTGGGTACATGCTGTCGAACAGCGCCGCCATCTCACGAAACGACGCGAGCACAGGAGCATTTGCCTCTTCATCTTCAAATACGTGGACAATACGCAATGTATGTGTCTGCTCGTTGCGGCGCACGTACATGATGGCCTTGTTGATGATCGTGAGGTCCGGGACCTTGCAGAAGAAGACAATGGGGGCGTTACGAATGCTGAGAATGGTGCGAGCGATAGTGCGGCCACCCCGAGCTCCGGTGTGCTCCACTTCTACCGAGGGACTCACCGTAAGACCAACTAAACCAGCCTTGCTGTAGCTTGAGGGAGCCATTTTCTTCAACATAACCAAAGCGTATTGTAAAATCGTGACACGCTCGAACATGACAAACATTGCAAAAATGACGACGATAAAATAAATGGCGAAGTACATGAGAACCTTGGGATCACCCAGGAGGTTTGCGAAAATCGCCACGAGAATTAACAAAAATCCAATAATCAAAGTAGCCCACGGCGCGTGGATGTCTCGGGGAATTTCGGAACGCTTGCCTTTCAGCAACATACAGGCGCACGAAAACATCGCCATTAGTCCAAGGAAGGAGAACGTGTACACACCATTTACAGTACTAGCATCGGCGTTGAGAATAAGCACGAGACTCGCCGACAACAAGAAGTAGATGCCGATGATGTAGTGGTTGGTACCGCGCACCTTATTTGTCCTCGCCAAGAACGAGGGCAACACACGGTCCGTTGACAGGCGGCGAACAAGACCGCATATTCCGACATACGAGGTCAGGACGGCGCCACTCAGCACAATGAAGGCGTCAATGCTAATCCACGTCTCGAACCAGCTCCCCACACTTTCTCGGCTAACCATCGCAAGAAGGTCATCCGAGCTTTTGTAGATTCCATTATCACCTTCCAGGGGCAGCACAGCAAGAATACCGATACCAAGGCCAATGTTGAAGAATGTAACGAGTGCCCACATGTTGCGAAGCGTCTTGCGAAAGACACCCGAAGCCTGTTCCTCCACATAGTTGGACGACGACTCAAAACCGGTAATACCTAACATTGATGCACCAAAGCCGAAAAAAACTGCCGTAAAAATGTTACCGTCAAGCATTGATCCAGCAAAGTCCACCTCGGGATATCCGGCATGCAAGTTGTCGCTGAAAACGTGTGAGTGATTGAACCAATAGACTATGCACGACACAAAGAGGATCAAGAGGACGACAATGTGGTGCAAGAAAATTGCAACAGCCACGCGAGAGCTTTCTGTGATACCAATTACTGCCAAAAGTGCAAACGCTCCCAACAAAGCAATTGCAGATCCAACGATTGGAATGTCCACTTGGTTGTTCAGATACCGCACACCTGACGTGGCTGACACCACTCCAGTGGCCACGTACGACAAGATGCTGAGACACGCGGCAACAGCTGCTGAACGTTTCGATGTCGTATTTAACAAAGCGTTGTAGGTACCGCCGTTCATGGGGATGGCAGTAACTACTTCTTCGTAAATAAATCGAAAGAAGTAGAGCAAAATGGATACCATAAGCAATGGGATTGGCATGAGTTTGCCCGACTTGGAAGCCACAGATGATGCCGAGTACAAAACACTGGACAAAATATCGTTGCCAGAGATGGCAGTAGCCGGCAGCTCCCCAAGCAACTTTTTAGGCTTATCCAGTTCCTTTTGAATCTCAGTCAATTCAGTCTGAGGTACCTGTACATGCTCCGAGGAACCTGAGCCAGGGAATTGCCACGTTGGACCTTTATGTACGCCCTCAATGATCTCGATCTCGATCTTACGACGACGCATATTAACAGCAGGGAGACTTTCGATAGAGCGAGGTGATTGCATTTCCATGTAGGCTGCGAGCGGCATCTGATGGCTATTGATGGTATTTCTTCCTTCTCTAGCGCTTGAGACCATTTTTTTGAGTATGAACGAGGATTTTACAAGACAAAACGACGACGACTTGCTTTGGACGTGGCAAGAAGCAGAATGACTGACGTGTATGGAAATTAAGTTGCGCTTGAGATTAGCACGCTTAAAACGTTTTAGGCCTCTTGACTGTCTGACAACGAGGACTGATGTCGCCTTTCCTGAATGTAGCTAGGTATCGCACGACGAGGTGTGTCCTCTCTCCCGTCAGGCTTTAAGACGGGCGTTTATTTGCACAAAAGAATGTAGAGAGCTCGTGCCATCCATCCTCCGCCGGTAACAAACTCGACGCTGGGCTGGCAGATCAGGCATTTTCGGGATGGGCAGGCAACGTCACCCCTCCCCATAGACTTGTTCAGTAATTTTACAATGGACGTGTTTTTTCCCGGAAATACGCGGACCAAAAACGGGACATACTGTTCTCGAGAAAAGGCGGAAAAGCAAAGTTGCCTCGTCACATGAGAAAACATCCAGCGCCACGCCGTGCCATTGCGAACGTATCGGCAAGATGTAGTCGACCAGCTCTGCGCGTAGTCGATAGCCTTCCGTTTTTTCTTTCGATTAATACTGAGCGGAGAAGTAAATGTCAGATATGAGTAAGATGAGGCATCTGTCTTGGACAACGGCTGCTAGATAATAAATTGTCATTTGCCACTTGATGCGTCGGCTACCACAACCTGGCACAAAATTTGTTGGCGCTAATCATAATAAGAACCGTGCGACTGAAAACAGCTTCTTCTTGCATGCATCGGCAACGCATCTGCAGCGTAAGGACTGCGCTGCGCATGCTGGCAACGAAAGCGAAATTCTGATTCGCCGTGCTCAAAGGTTGCAAATTAGCGTGTGCAGACGGAGTGACAATTGTTGCCGAATGGTCACGTTCGCGAGTCGAACGAGATTTACTTCTTGCAGACATCCCGACTCTTACACACCCGTACACCCAGGAGCACAAACATTTTTCGACGACATACATGTGGGATCAGAATTTTTGGATAGTGGATGACAGGAGGATTGTGCTATCAACAAGAAGTATACATTGCTACAACCGGGCTGAAAGTTTACCACACGATTTCTAAACTGGGGCTATGGGCAACAGCTATACTGATGGCATGCACAAAGCAGAAGTAAAGCGACTACCGGCATAGCTAACGCTGCGGAACGGACCTGAGGTACTGATCAAGTACCCTGGACACTTATAAGCCAAAGTGTTACACACGGTCGCCAGCAAGCACACTCAAGAGGCGACCTCGCCCTCTTCGTCCTCTATCAAGCCAACAACGGAGTTCACTGGATTATCGATCACATGACCAATGTGCCCGAAATTGACCAACAGGAGCTGGTGAATCTACAACATCGAATACGGAACATGGTGCTTGTATTCACAGCCATCCGCAGCTACATGATATTCCCTCCCACCGTCAACGGCATGCACGCGTACACATTACTAAACGCCAATCATTTTATTGCGTTAAACGAAAGCTACATCCAGCACTTACGGCGGTAATCACCAGGCTACAAAAACGAGACGGCTCACAAGACAGCAACTATCACAGTCACCGGAACATCTCTGAAAACGAACACACTCCTATGGACTGCCAGATCTGAGTATGTGACAGAGTAGCTAGCTACCCATCAGTGGGATGCGAAATCGACTCGACATGCAAAAGGCATTTGGCCTGCGCCGGGCAACACGAAGGACTTTTATAAATCCTCTGGGATTGCGTAAAAGCGACCACGTCTTTGGGCATGCATCATCATCCAGTGGACGAGATTGGAGGTATCATCTGTTTAATGCTCTTGTACAAACAAGCAGCGTTATTGCGATCAGCACCGGAGCTACCTCCGAGAGTACCGGATATCGAGCACATGTTCTTAGACATCGTTGACATAGCTGGGCGGGCCTGGAAACGAATATAGTGGATAGTTTGCTCCGTCTACATGATCACGCTATCAGGAGCATCCATAAGGAGGAAAGTGCGTTTACGGTGCAAGAGGTAGCGGAAGTCAAACAAGTCCTTCTTCGTCAACTCGGAGCGGTCGCTAATAAAAAAACGGCGAGAAAGAGGTGTAAGCAACCTCTTTCTGCCTCCCTAGCAACGGAAATGTTCAAACACATCATCCTCAACCGGCAGTTGGAACTGCATAGCTTTCGTTACCGACAGAAGACATCTCCTGGATTACTGAGAATGGCTAAGTATTTTTCAGATATCTTATAACTATAACGGTAAATAGATTGCCTGTTTCCTACAAAAATGGGTCAAGCTTACGTCGGTGGAATCTGCCTAAGAGCCATTTTGCGAACACCATCGACCAGGGTGAGAGTATGAAAAGTATTGAGAAAAATGTCGCCAAGACTGCCAGAGAGAAAGAGAGAAGCCACTTTTATAGCGAAGGATGATCGGCTTATCATTTTCTCACTCTCTCCCAACGTGTGCAGCCGCGGTGAACTGCCAAGTTTGGCCCCACGAGGCACCTTCATTCAAACCTTGCAGCGCCGAACGTTGGTTCCGCTTTCTGTGATTGGCATCTTTGAAGCGTTTCGCTTTATATGTCCATGACTGAGTTGAACGTTTGGGTTTGCAGTGCTTAAGACCGACTCCACAAATGAGGAACATAGAAAATTGAAGACGTTTTCGGTTATTGTTGTAGATGAATCCATCCATATAAGCGTGGCTGTATTAAATACTTGGAGTCGTTAATCTTGTCCACTCGTAGCACTTGCACGTACCCGAGATAGAGCTGATCGACATTTAAACTACCTGGATTAATCATGCAAGCTGTTATTGAAATGGTATGTTACTGGAAAAGATGTCCCTGGAAGTATGCTTTATGCTGCATCGTCGATTCATACCAAGGTCGGCTAGCTTATGCCAGTTTTGCTCCTGTGACAGTCATCCTCTGCTTCTTCCGGTTCATCGACGAAGAGGTCGTCACCGCAATTTTTATACCTACAACGCGCTGCTCATACTACATCTAAGCGTGCAGCTGCAGTTGCAGCCTGTGTCGTACGTGGCAACAGGCGTCGTGTCTGCCACTTGGACTGGCATGTATCATTGCAATTGAGTTTGCATAGGAGCTGCTGACAAGCGAAGTTATGCTGAAAACTGCCGTCATCTATCTTCATTACGTTGCTATGCTAAGTGTGCTGGTAGTGCTGTTTGTCGTGAACGGTACGGGAACTCGCCTTCGCGAATCTGCTGGGCGACTCGTCAGTGTCTTCCACTGTACTTTATCGTGGTACAATTCTGCGTTGCATTCTGGTGTTCATGAAGAAGATGGCGACACTTTTGCAATATGGTAATCAAACTATTTTCGCACTCGCGTCACCCTCGAGGACGATCAAGGAGGCTAAATGGTTGTGCGCGCTATCATGAGCCCCTATCATCTTCTTGTGCAAGCAGCTGAACCTTACAATTATCATCAAGGTGATCATTGGCGAGCAGACACGTTCCTGTTGTGCACATGTTTTTGGATAAAAGGGAGTGATGTCTTCTCCTAAAGAGACGATACTGCTCGACCAGCATGTACCGAAGATCCGCGGTCTAAAATTAATTCAAACCTGCTACTGAAAACCTGATGTCTGTCAGTTGTCACGTTGTACATTAATTACAAATATCTGCAATAAAAATTAATCCAAAGTTGTGATAATTGACTAATTTCTGCGACAAAAAACACAAATATTTACGAGCCGATAGTTCAAAGGGCTAATAGCTGTTGGTCCATGGGTAAAACGAAGCGGCTGCTGGGGCCCAAGGTCAAGTCTCTGAAATATTTTCTCAACCGGATGGCAGTATTAAAGCAGTACCGAGAGTTTCTTCGCATCACAAAGCCGCTGGCTGCCGACGTGCGACTGGACGTGCGACGTCAAATACGCGCGGGCTTCGACGCTTACCGACACGAGGAGGACGTGCCTCTGTTCCTACGACAAGCACGTGACCAAATGAAGATGGTGAGCGATCTGGTGGATACGGCGCTGGCGCAACGCAGTGCAGAGAGTGAGCGCGACTGGAAGAAGGACGAGTGGATTATCTCGACACCGGGAACAGTAGCGGCATCAACCGACACGAAGGACACGTGGATGGACACGCTGTCAAAAAACAAAGACGATCAGGAGGATGTGAAGAGCCGCTTAGGCACTGGGTGGCCCTGGAAAAGAGGCAAAGACATCGATAAACTCGATTTGCAAGGCATTAAGCGACGCTGAGAGTTAATGAAACTGGTGATGGATTATGAAGTGCTAGAATACCTGCACATGTCGATTATGCGATCATGACAGGGCACAGTGATCCCGAGTCCGACGTTATGTAAAATTCTAACTTGATATTTCGAATGCAAAGTTGTTGTTTTTTATCTGTTTATCCGTTTGACACCAAAAGAAAAACATTGGCAAGTCCTGGTTTGTGGCGTATGACGAATGATATTATTGCGAAGTGCTCACATTCATGTCCGCATGTGTTTTTCACTTGTCAATATCCCGTTGTAGCGTTTATCGAGAGCTGAAAAAGAACGAAATTGGCTTCAAAGTAGTGCTAAGGAATGACATCTTCCTCAGTGCACGCCAGCGGTCTTCTGTCGATTCTGAAGGTGCATTGAGTGATTATAAACTCGTTACGTCCTCTTGTTTGACGCAGTAGCTGACAATCGATATTCTTTACAAGCAGCATACTAACATTACCCTCAATTCGACGTTTACGACTGCCCCCATGATCCCCTCGCTCAATCAAAACCTGCTGCAAAGGGTATAATCGATTTTAATAAACAAGAAATTCAAAGAGCTCGATAATCAAGTGATGGTTGTCTGCAGGACGTGTTTGACTACGACTTTAACCGTGAGCGCATCTTCTTGGAGATCGCTGAGGCTGAGATTGCTGCCATGCGCAAGACTGAGGATGAAGAAAAGGTGGCAGCAGTAAGCAAGCATGACGACTTGGACGCCGAGCTTGCACGACAGGTACATTATGTCTGTAACTCTTAAAAAAGGTTAGCAACGACATTGACTATAACCTTTGCCGTCTTTTCTTTGTTGTGTCCGTATAGAGCACAAAGCTTTCGTTGTTGAGTAGCTTGAGCAGTACTGGACACCAAGACGGCACTACTTGCAAGCCTCGCAGCACAAGCGAAGAGGATGTAGCAGCCGCCATTTCAGCCTCTCTACGTGATTATTAGCGTCATCGCCGACCGTTCCATCATCTCGTTAACACAACACAGAATTAAGTGATATTGTATTTTCACTTACTGCACTTCTTACCGCACGGGATTGCTCGGATGCATCATATTATAGGCGAGCCAGTACAGACGACCGTAGTTGACATACAGCTCTTCTCCTGGTTCAATGTCTCTCATCGCAACGACATCGGCCTTGTCGTCTTGTCGACGTTTCTCAAAGTGTACGTTGAAACCTTTAAAATGTCCTCTACAGTCATTAATGTACCGAGCTAAAACCTGTGGACAATGCGATGCGTCAATGTATTTGCCGTTGCCCAACTTCATGAGATATGACTTGTCCTTGAGTTTCCACGCATTCTCCTGGTTGTAGAGTACTTCACCAGTGTACTCGCAGATAATCGAACCTTGAACATGTCGTTTTGTTGCAAACAACCCCATCCCAGCTCCTGGAATATTCGACTTACGTACTTGTACGCCAAGGTCTTGATCAGGTGTTGTGTCTAGGAGGTAGTACGACCTTAGCACATTTAATTCGTCGTCGTCCATTGAGATTACTACGAAGACTGGTATAAAATCCGAAAATTCAAATCTGGATACTGATAAAACATACCGACCGAGAAACGGTATTTACCAAAATCCAAGTCGAGAGAGAAATTAATCCAGCAAAACTCGAGCATCATGACGTCCACACGCAAATTTTGCTGCGAGGATCTGTTTCGTTTTAATAACGTCAATCTTGACGTGCTTACCGAGACAGTGAGATTCTTAGCTATATTGTCATGCAAGCTGTAACCCCGTAACGAGAAGAATTGACAGAGTTCTGCTTATTTATCCATACAGTACAATATGTCGTTCTACCTTCAGTACTTGTCCAAATGGCCCGATTATTTTCTAGTACAGGAGGACCCTAACGGTACTATCATGGGTTACAGTATGTTCAATTCTATAAAGCTCGGTCTTATTTCCCATACATCGTTGTTTGAATGAGTAAAAATAAGCTCGAAAGTAAGCTCGAAAGTAATCATTCTACTTTTTGTATCATAATTCTACCTGCAGTCATGGGCAAGGCTGAAGGACAAGAGATAAATTGGCACGGACACGTAACGGCAGTGACAGTTGCTCCAGAGTTTCGGCGTCTTGGTCTTGCCAAGAAACTTATGGACTACTTGGAGAACGTGTCGGTAGAACTCTACGACGGCTACTATGTGGATCTATTTGTACGAGTTTCCAACTCGCTAGCCATCGGGATGTATGAGAAGTTTGGGTACTTGGTCTATAGGCGAGTGCTGGGATATTACTCAAGAGACGAGGACGGGGAGGACGCATTTGGTACGATGTTGTAAAGCTTTACGTAAAAAATTGTAGCTGGCAGTTCTGGCGCTTAGCACTTGTATCTTACAGATATGAGGAAGGCTCTTCCACGAGACATTCATAAGGAATCGATCATACCTTTGCCGTATCCGGTCACACCGAATCAGTTGTAGCCATCAAGGTTCGCTTGCGGTGACGAGTAGGCGCTGTCGTGACGGCAGATAAGCGCAGAGTAATCAACGGAAGCTTTGTGAACAGTCTTGTAAGCTGCTTGATTTTCTTCTATTGCCTTTGCCATTCAAGTTTATAGTTTATTTGATCCCCGACATGCTGCGTGTAGTAGCTTGATGCTACGAGCTGCCCTTACAACAATGTTGACGCCAGTAAGATATAATTGTGGCAGACTACTTAATTCTAGCTTTGATGATGAACGCGCTTGGTGCGCGGACGATTGGGTCGATTTCAATGCTCTGAGGACGCTTAGGAAGAAGGCCACGCGATTGCGAAATTCATGTTGCTCCAAGCGGCTGAGGCCTTCTGCGAGTCTTGTTCGTACCAACGATAATGGTGCTTTCTCGCTCATGAACTTCGTCGGCAGGCAGCGACGAAAATCGATTGTAAACTTTGAAGCCAGCCTTGGTCGATGCGTTAGGCGGCGATGGGACCAACAAGACCTTGTTAAACGAGTGTTTTGACGTCGATGCATTCCTAGTTACCGCTGCTAGAAGTGGTGGGGGTGGAGGCGGCAGTCTTGGTCGAGTTTGACGATCCGAGGCAGCTCTCCTCTCAACCTGCACGACCTCAGCTCCCGGTTGGTCTCTCCTTTGAACGCGTTCTCGGCTCAGCTCAGGTTTGTCCTTCGATTCGTCCCACAGTGAGTTGTTTGCATTTCTGAGAACTTGACGGATAGCATCGTACAGATATCGTCCTTTTACCTTGAGCATGGTGTCCTGAAACCACTTAGACTGCACTCGAACCACTATTTGCTTCAAGCACTCTTCCTCTTTCGTCAGACTGAAGCTTGTATCGCTTTGTTTGTTCTTGGTGATAGCGACGTTCATAGTGCTAGCGTGAGTCAAAATCTCACCGAGTACTACGCCACCAACGCGTCTCTCCTCCGACAACTGGTCATTAATGCGTACTACGAATTCCATCAGCACGGAATTGCTATCCGTTTGCTCACTTTCCGTTTGTTGGCGCATTTGCAAGCTCTCATCGCAAAGCTCTACGTTCTGCAAGGCATGGAGTTCACCCCTTCTGTCCTTAGCCATCAATTCGCTCTCTCCGTATTTTGATATCGCTGCCGACACCATGAGCAAGTCCAACAGTTCCTGCTGAGTTGTGCCTCTTCTTCCTACGATACAATGCAACACCGTGGGATTTACGATATAGTTCACCCAAGCATCCAAATGTTGCAGAGAAAAAGCACTCCTCGCTTGAATTTCCATTGCCATTTCGGATTCATCACTTATGAAGAAGTTGCGGAACCGGATATAGCGCTTCTCGCTAACACGACGAATCACCTTAGCTCGTTGAACACTGAAAGCGTCGACATCATGCAGGGTGAATACGGCCTTATCTCCATGGCGGCGGCTGAGACTAGATGTGTCACTGATACACCTTTTCGTCCTCATGGAGCCGTCAATTGTCGTCCAAAATTTACCGATGTCTTCCGTTTTTGGACTCGATACAAGTGTCGATCGACGGCTTGTGGGCATCACCGCCCTCCACAAAATTGGGGCATAATCCGACGCTGAAGCCAGTGACGAATTTCCACCTAGTGTGTGTCGGCGATGAAGCGGTGAGCAACTATCCGTACAAACTTCATCATCGTCGCAGATCACTTCTACTGGGTTCGACATAGTAAGGTTTGAGAGTCGCTTGCTCTCTAGTGCTCTTTTTGTACTGTCTTATCTAGCAAAGCCCGCCACGGTAGATTTGACAACTGTTTTTATGTCTTATCGCACCTTTCCCACCGCCTGTCCAGAATGCCATCTGACCATGCAATCTTGATGGTCAACATCGCACAACGTTGCCATCACACGCTTTCAAGGATCCACAATTATTGAACAAGCTGGTAACTGTTAAAGTAGTTTCGGCCCCACAACAGGCAGCTTTTACCGAGAAAAACATTGTGGCGGCGGTCCTATGACCAATCGCATGCAATGCCAATCCACCTAGTTTCAATGTTAATTTGCGGAGACGTTCATCCGACTCGATCGATATTTAGGGGAGGGTACTACGACTGGCGGCGTCCCTACGCTACGCGTCAATGATTTGGCAATCGCACAAGTCAGCTCGACGGACGCACAAGCGGTCATAAAGGGGGCTACACCCCACTACACGCGCCGTCGCTTCGGCAACCGCGTACTTCGACAAACGGACCGCTCAAGCGGCCTATAAGGACATAAACAACGGTACACGGCTGCTGCTATGCTGCATTAGCATAGCCGGACAATCCCGAGAGCGTCACCGCGTGGGCCAGCCCCGAACAATCATCGGACTCGATCGAGCAGCGGTGTTGCTAATCAGGCGTAGGAACTACCAGACACCCTGCAACCCCTATACGGTTCAATAGATCTCTCTGTCTCTGTCCATACCAGACATGAAAGTCTCTCGGACTCCAAATTAGAGAGAGCCGCGGCAGATTTGTGCATGTGTAATATGTGTAACATTCTTGCTAGACCCGAATCCACTTACTTCGGAGCTGTGCATATAAACGTGCATGTGAAATTGCTACAAAGCTCACTTCATCAGAGTTGAAAGCTTTGTGATATCACGACATCAACACCTGATTTGAAAAGTAAGCATCGAAGTTACATTGGCTCTATCAATTGCGATTTTTATTGTAAAGGTCGGGTAGAAAGACATTTACTTGTGCTGCCACCACGGCAAACACGCAGACATTTTAACTTATGAAGTGGATCTGGACAATATATATAAGGTATGCCGATCGATCGTAGTGAAACGGTTTTATAGAGTATATTGCCATTTGTGGTGCGACAGATATCGGAAGAAGATGCAGCTTCTTAATGTGAAAATGTTTGCTAGATTACGATGCTGTTTGCTTGATGTAGGCTTTGTCGACCTCTTTTCGTCTAAAGTTTCGTTACAGTAGACTTCAACTCTTCCTGTTATTATGTGGTAATGCTGGAGTATAATCCTGATTACGAGTTTTGTGGCGATTAACAGCAAAAGTGGCTGTGTCTGCTCCTTATTGTTTTTCTCTTTTTCTTACGGCCAATCGACCGTCTTGTTGCATGCATTTACTAATTATGTCTTCACAATTTAATCGCGTACAGCTTCTTAATTTTTTAGGGCCTTTAAACTTGCTAAGGGTCGCTCACCTTTATTTCTTTTAACAACACCCGGTGCAAGTTAATGTCAGGAGCTTCTGAACGTATCAATGTATTTCTCCGGGTGCACTGTGATACAAATTGCGATTGCTGGACTCACTGGGCGTTGTTAACGCTTCTTCGAAGATTGGCGGCACGTTTACGATAGCTGCCATAGTTTGTATTTCTTGTGCAAATGTACGTAAGGGCACTGGATTCGCTAGCAGCATGCTGGTTTTGTGAGTGAGTTCAGGCGGGAAATGTAACAAAAGAGAAAAGAGATAGATTCTACCAACACAAGTAATAAAATTGTCAGTTTTATGGGGTCATCTCGAAGCAGCTCTTGCTGAACTTTTCTTTTTAGTCTATTTCTCTTCATCTACCGTACAAAAACACGCCTGATGTTGTTAGTGACACACGCTTGAGCTTGCCAGTTCTTGATTAAAGACCTGACAAATAGAATTGTATACTGAATTTTAGGTCCTTTTGACTCCATAGATCGCTTTTTGGAATTCATATAATTTATTGCTACTAAAATTACAAACCTTATTTAGGATAACAATTTCTCCGATCTTTAGAAATATCCACATTTTGTAGACTAATTTATAACTGCTGAAGTGCACGACTCCTTCTTGTGACATACGAAAATTGAACATCTTGAGTGGTAGAATGACAGTACGTAAGCTGATGACAGCCTCACCCATAGTACTTAAAAGTTTGGAGACTATTTATCAACGACATCCAAAAAGCGTTTGTAAGCGTCGATGACTTTATGTTTGTCTGGATCTACAATAACAGCATTCAATTTAAAACATAACATAATGAGTTTGACATCATGAAAAGAAATCGCAAAGATACGGTGCGTATTTACAAATCATACCGTCATTAGAACACTATTTTGCCTTACTTGGCTCTATAGCGGGCTGTCCACGTTGTACGCATGAGCTTGTGAGCAACTTGGTTGCACGAACAAAGAATTTGGTGGTGGTACTAGCATCGTTTTGGCAAGACTCGCCTTGTTGCCACATAAGGCTACTGAACCACGCTTTGTCTAGTTAAAAAATCAAATTTATATTGTTACGTCCTAAGTCAAATGCAACACGGAGCGCTTACACAACTGTATCGTTTGTCAATGCCACTTCTATTTATCGCAATGACATAGTACACATGCTACTTCATCGACCAATTGACGGCTACGATAAGAAACGGCAGTGCTGCATACAAGTTGTCGCCGGTAGCAGAAACTGTGCAGTTTTTATGGCTTGTTTATATGAAGCTAATGATGATCGTGGGGGGTCGATGCGGACAGCCACATTGTTTACAAAGTAAGCACTGCAATAAACATCGCTTTTTCCGATGTTCGCTACACTCCGATCGTGTTTTTCACACCAACTTTTATATAAATTCTTGGGGTAGACAGCAAAAAATGGCGCCAACCCGACGTCAAGCCGTCGAATATACTCCGACATACCAACGCTTTGTGCTCAAACAAAAGTCGTACGCACAACAGTTTTCACACATTTACGTAAGTCGATTGCAGCAGCTTCGAGACGTAGTGGCCGTCCAAGTCCAGCAGCAAACCAGTGGCCAAGTGGCTCTGCTGTCTAAAGTGATTGATCTCAAAGCGGACAGTCACGAATGTGTCGTCATTGGTACTTTGCTCAAAATCTTGGGAGATAAACCGGATTTATTCGATGCTTTAACAAGTGAAGAGGGTGTCACGCCTATTGAAGAGTTATTGAAACCCTTGGCTACCAAGGATGACGAGCTGGTACTAGAGGATGAAAGTGGACGTGTGCA
This sequence comes from Peronospora destructor, assembly GCA_011800735.1. Taxonomy (NCBI): domain Eukaryota; phylum Oomycota; class Peronosporomycetes; order Peronosporales; family Peronosporaceae; genus Peronospora; species Peronospora destructor. The sequence goes on along the minus strand of WBRY01000044.1, from coordinate 115,498 downwards.
GCTTGTGGGAAAGATCAACGCGGCTATGTTCGTTACAGGAGTTGTCCTCGCAGTTCGTGGTCGTGTGCCACTAGACGGGACAGGAGGAAAATTTTGTGTGGATCAAGTGTACGTGCCATCTATCCCACCCCAACACTCTCTCCCAGAGCGACAGGGAAATGAGTATGTGGCTTTCGTCTCAGGATTAGGACTCGGTCGTAATACGGACCATCAGCCACTTCGGAATCACGTCCTTGTCGACTATTTAGCTGGACGTCTGGGAGATGAGGAATTGGTGGCTAAAATTGTAAGAACAGTAGTGGTGGGAAATGTCCTTGACACAAAAGGACAGAGAAACGTCCAAGTGCCGACAATTGAACGAAAATCAGTGGAACAACTAGCACTAGAAGGAGAACCGTTGAAAAATGCTGATGAATTGATGTCCATCTTAGCGGCAGCGATGTGTGTGGACTTGATGCCTGGAGCCTCTGATCCAAGTAATTACACGTTACCGCAACAGAGCTTTCATCCGTGTTTGTTTCCACGTAGTTCGTACTTTAAGTCCTTTCGATGTGTCACGAACCCATATGAGGCGCAAGTGGGAGGCGTGCATTTGTTTGGAGATGCGGGGCAGCCATTGCAAAGTATTCTGCAGTGTACACTTCCAATTGGTGACGAAGACGAGGATGGAAATGATACGATGACAATCGATAAAGAAGAACAAGAGCAGGAGCGAGCACTCGACTGTCTGCAGCGCTGTATTGAGTGGCGTCATGCTGCTCCGACTGCTCCGGATATTTTGGCATGTTTTCCTATGGCGAATGAGGACCCTTTCATTTTTGAGACTTGTCCGCACGTGTATTTTTCTGGAAACCAGCCACGCTTTAGCACACGTCTCGTCAAAGGTACAGCTGGCTTTTTGCTGACTTGTCTTGGATATGTAAACTAAACGAGATCTAATCTTGTGCTGAACGGTGCAACGTTTATTTTTTGTTGATAACAGGAGCACAAGGTCAAAAGGTGCGACTAATTACCGTGCCTGCTTTCTGCGAGACGTCTACAATTGTGCTGGTAGACCTCAAGAATCTGTCGTGTTTTCCCATTGTGATTGGAGTGTGATTGAACCGATAGCACCGCGAAGTGCCAACATCACCGACGTCGTGACGCCTTCTACTTAGACAAGTAGTAACTTCTCGACAGGATATCTGCTATTATCGTTGCAATTTTCAGAGAATTTGTGTTGAGCGTCGACAAGCAGAACACAGTTATCAAACAGAAGCTACAACTTGTTCACATCCGTTCTTTCAAGAGGTTGGATCTTCGGACCATTAAGATATTACTACATGTACCTGAAGTGTATGTTGCAGATGCTAGCCAGTAGAATTTCCAGTGGTTACGATCCAAACGCCAATGACGTTGGATTCAACTGAGCAGCCTATTTAGGATTGTGTTTCAGCAACCAAAGTCCCCAGTTCACTGAGAAATCGCCAAAGGCTTCCACCGACACCAGCGGGTGGTGGTCATCAGGGTACCATAGAAGTTGCGTGGGAACACCGTAGCTTGCAATAGTAGCACGGTATTCCAAGCCTTGGGTGGGCGGCACACGCCTATCCTTACCGCCCAGTCCAAACAGCGCAGGTGTGGTTACCTTACTTAGGTCGTTGCTCACAGGGGAGTGCTGCCACAGCTTGCTAAGAATGGCCAAACGCGCTTCCGGAGTCAGAACTGGAAGCTCTTTCTTAGAGTTCTGAAGCTTCTGTGATGTATAGATTGATTCAAAACGCTGAATGCCTACACATGCCAGACCCCAATCCTGAATGTCGGAAGTGTAGAATACGCTTGAAATATTGGTAACGGGATTTCGCGTTACCATGGACTTGTAAAATCCCGGGAACTGCGCAATGAGGTGCGTGACTAGGAAACCGCCGTGGCTGCCACCAGAGCAATGAACACGGGACTTGTCCAACGAAAGGCCTAGTTTTGAACTCTTCTCCAAAAGATATAGTAATGCGTAGTGGCAGTCGTACACATCCTGCTTGCCGACTTTTCCAATCAAGGATTCTAGCGGTTTGATACCGAATCCAGTGCTTCCTCGATAATTTACGGTAACGATTGCAAAACCTAAACCAGCCCAAAATTCACACATGTCTCGATACATGACAGACGAGTTACTGTGCGGTCCACCATGCAGCTCAAGAACTACGGGATAACCTTCGACTGGCGGGAAGCTACTCGGCAGCATCACAGTTGCTTCGTAGTCACTTGAGCTAGAGATCGATGGGAGCAGCAGGCCATTCAACACTGCGGGTGTGTCGGGAAGCTTTTTCTCCGCAGCTGGTCCATCGGATACAGAAGCCGGAATGGAGTACACTTCCCAGTGCTTGATATACTTTGCATTCTCGTGCTGATTATCAATAAAAATCGGTGAGCCCAAGTGTTTTCCTGTCGTCTGATCAATCTTTACGAGGAAGACGCTAGCGGGGCGTGTGGGGGACGACACCATCACCAAAAAGTGGTCTCCCTTTCGGTCAAGAACTGACTCGATGGCAACACCCACGCCTTCGACATACTCCGGAGAGATTAGGCTCTTCGTGACGACATCGACGTACTTCCACATTACACGAGACCCAACCTGCGTCACCACATATATGTACTTACCATCAGGTGACCAAGCTCTTTTACTTAACTTACCAGTATATAGTCCGTTAAAAGCCTTGGTTACATCGCGAGCAGACGCATCAGGCTTATCCTTGATAGGAATCACCGTCAACGTGTGCTTCGTTGCCCATTCCGTTACGCATAAGAAACTGCACGTTCCGTGGGTGACGATATCTCGAGTAGCTAAGAACGCCAATTGTTTGCCATCAGGTGAGAAACGCGGATTCCTCATTGTCCCAATAGCCTTGCTTTCCTCATCCTGGGGAACTAGCTCCAACTTCTTCACCACATTCTTGGCTTGGTCCTCCTTGTTCAGCACCACATGATAGAGAGCAATCGGGCGATTGTAGCAGTAGATAATGCCGAGTCGCTTCGGATTATCCGTTTCAGTCGCTGCAAAGACTAGCTCGTTGTTACTGGGTACAAAAGCCACATCGGCACACGTCAAATTGGTTGGTACACCCTTCACCTCCTCAATCTTTCCTGTTGCTACAGTTGCCAAGAAAATCGACGCAGTTTTCTTTCCTTCGTATTGCTCACCCCAATCATCTTCATATTCGAACTTGGCACCTGGAAGCGGCGTATCTTCCTTGTCCTTGCTTTCGTTCATAGTGTTCACATTTTTCCAGAAAGCAGGAGACTTAACAACTATTTTTTCGGCAACGTAAGCGATAGTCTTTTCATCGTAAGACCAAGCTATGCCGCCTTCACGTTCTCCCAGGTAAATACTTCCATGTAATGTCTTGGGTGCTTTGAACGTCGAAATTAGTTGGTTGTCTTCAAAAACTATCAATATCATTACAACATATTAATATACATTTCAATCCTGCACAATATCGCAACAATTTACCATTAAAAACCTCTTCGGGGGTCTCGCCTCCCTTTCCCCTTTCAACGTTGAGAGATACCACGCGCTTGGTCGAAGGTGAAACACTCGTATAGTCATTGGTACAATAAGTGGGAAAACCCGTGACGAGAACCTTTGGCTGCTTTTGAGTCAGGTCACTTACGTGGTGCTGCACTTGGTACTTGTGCATCACATTATTGACCAGATCAGTCTTGCCCCAGACTAATTGGACGGAAGCCGAATCCGACACATTATCCACAGAGAGAAATCCGCTTACAAGGGATTTGGAACTGGCCACTACTTGGGCAAAAAGATCGCTTACACGCTTGTGTTCTGCTACGTCGGACATTACCTGACAATTTTGAATACTAAAGAGCTTTTTTGACCTAGGTGTTTTGAATACATGCTATACACAATCCGCACAAAAATAAAATTTGTTGTAAGAAAATTTATAATCGAAAAACTCTAGGAGAGCGCTAATTATCCCGCTAATTAGCCCACGTATCCAGTTTATCGAAATCTGATTTGATAATAAGTCCATTAAAAACCACAATGAACAGCATAGCACTACTTCCGCACCTTACGTATGCATCCCTGGAACAAGCAAGAGTGGCAATTAATGACCATGCACAGCAGGAAGGTTATGTTGTTGCAACCAGACGCACAAAGGATCGACAATAAGAAAGACGGTGATGCCAAAGCTTTAATTCTTGTCTACTCCCGACCAGGCCCCCCCAGCCATACGTACAGGTGCAGGACCTCGGCTTGTTCAAGGTAAGTAAGTATACGGCGACTAATAGATGAGGATTGGCACGTACAAGTTGCCACTGGAGAACACAATCACGAGCCCTTCGCCCACCAGCCTGCACCAGTTGGAATTAACATGGCATTGAAGAGGATCGCAGACGAATACGACAATGCCTCAAACCATCGCAAGCGTGTATACTTGGTTGTCCCAGAGGCCTGTATTTGCTATCCTATGCAAGTTCAGACACGTGGCCGGCCAACGGGGTCAGCACAGCGACTTCTATCACAGTCTGAGCATGTGACCGCTGCTTTTGAAGCTCCTGTGCGACGCCGGCAATGTCGGATTTGCCAACAGACAATCCACAATGCCCGAGCCTGTCGTCGTCTAGCAGGCAACAGCAGTAGATGTAGAAGCACTTTTTAGAAAGTCGAAAATTGATAAAAGCTGTGACGTATAGCGTATTTATGTAATTTCAATGAGATGTTTTCATTTGGCAATCAGATTTCGATAAATTTCTGATTGCCAAATCAGGTGGGCTAATTTTTAGCAAGAAAATGCGAGATAATAAGCGCTCCCCAAGCATAATTAAGAAGAAAAAGATTTTGCAGCTCTCTTAACGGCACTGTGCTTCGCTGCTCCTGGCGATGAGGTATACCTCCCCCCTCAAAAACTGAAGGGACAAATCGGGCCCTGTGGGGCGTCGACTAATTATGTCCGACGCCAGTCGCTATAGGATCATAGGCTTAAATATGCTGAGCACGTAATCCCTCCAATGAGGATGACGGTGCGCCTTGCAACTGCGCAACCGTAAGTTACAGAAACGTGTAGTAGGAATCCACTACACGCTTAAAGGCAACGAGTATGATGAATTCATCGTACTCGATCTGGATGACAAATTAGATGTCATCTTGGACCTCCCTACCTTAATGACTCATAAGGTACGAGCTATGGGTCAGCTGGCAGCATCGAACTGTGAAGCGGCAGGTATCTTCACAGTTCGATGCTGGCAGCTAACATCAGGTGGCCGCTTTTATGAACGTCTTGAACGTTCACGAGCGTGTGAATGTAATATGAGTGAGTGAGATGGCCTCACACTCGGTCGTAATCACGACTGCACAAGGCCTCAGCGTGACACATCGTGATACGGTAAAGCAAGTTGCTGGCGGCTTTGACACAGGCTGCGCCGGAGACCCACCATCGAATGGACCGCGTTATGGATGCTCGTTCATAGACCACATGAGAAGTAATCGGTTGCTGCCGCGAAGGGACAGCACCGCAACCCTAGATTGACTAGAGTGGCGATCATAGAGGATCTTGCTGTAGTAGCGCTACCATAGCTCAAGGCCCCTGTCCCTAGGACTATATGGGAATAAGTCTTAAGGAAGAAACGAGACGTTGAACGTCTTGGTCAACAACGGATACAGTGTAAGCGCGTATATTCTTGATCTGATAACGCCCCCGAAGTTAACTCTGGAGATTATCCAATTGCCTACGCTACTGTTCTTGCGTGATCTGCGTACTCGTCCTCTACGACAAGTACGTTACCAACATTCGGTCGGCGATAGTCTTCGCTAAATTCTAAGCAGCTCATCGGTCGGCTTAAAGCCCAGAATTATAAAAAACATACAAATAATGCGCTTGAATTGATGCATGTATTGCGTTTCATCTGTGATAATGAATGCACGCAGCTCTTGCAGATAACTTGCACGAAGTAGGCACTACTGGATTGGAGTTGACCCGATTTGTCAAGGTTCAATGGTTATTCCTCAGCCGCATTACTGGAAAATGCCTAAGCACGTCTTTTGACCCAAGGATATCTATTACTCCCGATTACACCAGACACAGACTGCAAGAATAGCTTCTTTTGACCTGCCAAGATGACAGGGGTGCGTCCGAGGGTCAAGTACATGCAAAAGCTCACTAGTCAACAATACACATTGATCTTTGTAAAAGCTTCAGATCTTAAATATAACGAAAGGTATTGAGTGGATACATAACGCACTAAGTAGAAAGCGCGATGAAATGGAGCTGGAGAACGCTAATCAGATTAAGATCGTTAACGAATCTGAAACTTGAAAGTAATTAGCTCTCCAGCTCCAATTAGTTCAACATGTTTCCAATATATTTGAGGCTATGAATCTGCGAACGGGGACGACAGCCTAATTGAACTGACCACTGCCATCAGCATTTACCGCTATCCACGTTTCCAGCAAAGAAACCACAATTCGCAGCAGCGTGGAGATCTAATGGATGAATTGAGTACACTTGTCCACGTACTTAGTATCTGGAAGAAGTGTATTACTCCTTCAGTGACCTTTGCACTTTTACGGAAGTAGCATCTTCGGCTCGGCTGGCGTAGTGACTTGTTTTCCGCCTCCACATTCTCCACATTGTATACCAAGTTCCTGCGTCGCCATGACATTCTTAAGCTTCGCCTTTCCGCGGACGAGTGGTTGTCACGCCAGGCAAAATCAGGAGTCTCCAGATGACGGCGGCGTTAGGATGCAGCCACTTGAATCAGAAGAAGAAAATGACAACTTATCAGCGGTATCTCGGCTGAATCCAACCTTCTGAGCCATGAAGATATCCCAAAATTTTGTCTCAGTCAATATTTACTTACCCGCTCTCCCCTTATCCTAATTCGGTGAGAGTCTTTCACAAAATCTCCAGACGAATGCGAGAATCTCTGACAATGGCTCCATAATCTAGCATCTCATCAATGATCTCACCCATCAAGTCGTCCGTCGTCCAATATTTTGGTATCTCCTAACGGACTGAAGGCGTTTTGTTCGTTTAATACTTTGATAAACACACTACCAACAGCGTTGAACGAGCTGTGTCCAAAATATCAGCTTTTGTTGGCTTGATGTCAACACAATACACTTGCCAGCCTGTCTGCCTCTCTCACAAAATAATGCTTCACATCTTGAGCCTGTAAACAATGGCTACTACATGGATGTTTACATGGCTGCATATGCTGCTTTATCATGATCGCGTTACATATTATATATATGCAAGCTATATCCGCTCACTTACGCTTTCTCATTGATCAGCGACTGTGCCAAATCGGTGACGCTCCAAAGGTTTGTGGCTCGGACACAGCGCAGACACAGCTGCGTCTCCGCGGCATCTACCTCACATGTGTATTTCCAGCAGCGTGGGCACTTGTGGCCCTTGGCGGGAGTTAACACCAGCTTCACGTCTATCGGAGCATCGCTTGGACGCATTGCCAACCGGCACTTCGCCTTAAATTGCTCTGCGCTCTCGATGTCAGCTTCAGAATCCACGACTTTCACGCTAGAACACAAAAACACATCCTCAAGTTCTGAAGAAGCGCTTACGAGTAAAGATAGCAGTGCGGCAACTTGCGGGTCGGACCCGGAAGCAAGAACATACACATTGCACTCGAGTTGGCTGCCGACACGACCTGTTTGACGCATCTGCTCCACCACCCGGTTCACCTCGAAGCGAAGCTGACGGATGGCAGTCCAATTACGGGCCAAGTCATCATTCTTCCACTCCTCGGCACTAGGCATCCAGCCTTCCTCCAGAAACACACTGCCCGGAACATCTTCAAGGGGAATATCTCCTTGCAACTGCGAAACCCAGTGAAGTCGAATATCTTCAGCCGTATGTGGTGCTATTGGCGCAAGAGCACGAGTTAGTGCTTGCAATGACAGCCATAACACGGTCTGTGCACAGCGCCGAGTCTCAGAGTCGGCTTTGTCGCAATATAGCCGATCCTTGGTGGCCTCCATGTAGAAAGCTGACAGATCCGTTGAGATGAAGTGTGAGAGGGCGTGCTGGGCACGGTTAAACGCAAACGCATCATATGCCGCACTTACTGTCTGAGCCAGCGAGTTAATCTCGTGCAGCATATAGCGGTCCAGTGTAAACTGCATCTTATCGTACGGGATCGCGTGCTGCGCTGGGTCAAAATCTTGCAGGTTACCGAGCAAAAAGCGCGCCGTGTTACGCAGCTTACGTAGAGCGTCGCTGGCCTTACTGACAACAGCAGGACCAATGCTTACATCGCCAGTGTAGTCAGTGGTAGCCACCCAAAAGCGTAGCACATCAGCGCCATACGCTGGTACCTTTATCTGATTAACCCCTATGACTTTTTTCGGGCCGTTGATGCTCTTCGACTTCTCTTTGGATCCTTTGTTGATAATGGGTACTGGCATTGTGCAGCCACTGATAAAATCGTTGGGCACGATCGTGTTGCCCAGTGACTTTGACATCTTACTGCCCCTCTCATCCAAAGTGAAGCCGTGAGTGATGACTTTCTTAAACGGCGCTATTCCCTGCATCGCTAGCGACGTAAGCAGTGACGACTGGAACCAACCACGGTGTTGGTCGGATCCTTCAAGGTACACGTCAGCACAAACCTGCCCGTTTTCATGCGGCTCAGAAATATTTGGCAGTACCGCATACCAACTGCTGCCACTGTCAAACCATACATCCAATGTGTCCATGCCCTTCTTGTACTGGTCTGCCTGATCCTGAAGCGGCTTTGGCAGTAACTCATGAACGGACAGATCCCACCAGCAATCAGCTCCTTCGCGCTCAATCTCGCCGTTCTCACCTTCAGAGGTGTACGTCTTCACGATACCTTGAAGGTGCTCGATGCTTTCCTCCGTGATCAGAGGCTCGCCCGTAACTTTATGGTAAAATACTGGGATCGGCAATCCCCAAGCACGTTGACGAGAAATGCACCACTCATGGCGGCTCGACAGCGTGGCCTCTAGACGCCGACGAGCGATAGGCGGAACCGTCTGCACTGAATTCCCCAGCACTTTCTTCCCGCGCGCGTGAAGCGCATCCAGGCGAGCAAACCATTGAGCAGTAGCACGAAGAATTACGGGCTTTTTGGTGCGCCAATCGTACGGGTATCGATGATGATACTCACTTGTGGAAAGCAAGTTCCCTGAATTTTTCAGTAAGCCAATAATCGCAGTGTTGCCCTCGCCCAACACACCGAGACCATCGAGTTCCTGTCCAGCATCAGAAGTGAAGCAACCTTCATCATTTACGGGGCAAAGAATGACCGGATGCTCACCAGGCGTTGTATGGTGCGCCATCCAGGCAAAGTAATCGTCCTGACCATGTCCTGGAGCCGTGTGCACCACGCCAGTACCAACCTCCGTCGTCACATGCTCTCCCACGAGCACTACCGCCTCACGATTTACCAGCGGGTGGGCAAAGTGTGCCCCTTTCAGACTGGCGCCCTTGAGCGTGTCAAGTACTTCCAGCTCTACTTCCGTCTCTGAATCTCCTTTTAATATCGTTACAAAGCTCTCCTGTAGTGCGTTTGCAATTAAATAACAGTCCTCCAAATCTACGTTGCGAGGACGAACAATCACATACTCGATCTCCGCATTCACACACAAAGCCTGATTGGCCGGGATCGTCCACGGTGTGGTAGTCCAGACCACGGCTGACAAGTGATTTCCGACCTTTTTCATTACTTTTGCTGTCTCTTGACTCGAATTCGTCCCCATGGAAGCGAAATGAAACTTGATATAGGCAGCCTGAGACACATGGTTGTCCTGGTACTCGAGCTCTGCTTCGGCTAAGGCCGTACGGGAGCTTGGAGACCAATACACGGGTTTAAATCCTCGAAAGATGAGCCCATCACGTACCATTGTCTTGAGTACGTCATACTGTTTGACTTCATACTTGGGACTCATTGTCAAATAGACACTATCTTCTGCTCCAGACCAATCTGCCAATACACCCCATCGTTTAAAATCTTCTTGTTGATCTTTTACAGCCTTTCGAGCCAACTGTCTGGATACTGCACGTACTTGAAGTGGTGACAACTCATTGGCATTTAATTGTAATAATGTCAGTGCTTTGTGTTCGATAGGAAGACCGTGACAATCCCATCCAGGTACGTAACAAATGCGTTTTCCACGCATCATTTGATACCGGTTAATAATATCCTTTAGGATTTTATTGAGAAAGTGACCCATATGAAGAGTACCATTGGCAAATGGGGGACCATCATGCAATACAAATAATGGGTTCTCTATTGGCTGATTTCTATAAGCAAACGAAACACATCGTTTGTGAAGCTCCGGCTCACGTACAGCAGCATTTGCACGCATAGGAAATCGAGTTGATGGCAAGTTGAGTGTCTGGCGCATGGCCACAGCCAACGCCTTAGTGTCGGCAGGTGTAGGCATTGCCAATCAATTTTAAGTCAAGTTTTGTACATTAATATACCGATATTACGCTATTTTGTAATCGGTATATCTTTACGATGTCATCCATCCAATTTTGTTGAATCTTGATATCATGTCAGTAGTAAATGAGACGATTGCACAACTCTTGTGTGTATATCTAGAGCTTGAAAACGACAAGGACTTTTCTCGTGCTAATGGGGTCTACAGCTTTCGAGATTTGTATAAATTGCCATTGCATTCGTATGCAGATAAATGTGCTCTATTACGTGCAGCAGAGGCTTCAGGCTGTTCTGCGGTGATTCTGGACGTACTGCTCTTTGTATCCGAGACGATGGCACCTTTACTCTTCCGTAAACAGTTAGCAAAACTACCATTGTCACTGAATCAATGGGTTCATTATTTGGTTGAGCAGTGTATACTTACTAATGAAACAGTGTCACTTAATGCATTACAAGGATTACTGGACCTATATGCTACTACCCAAAGATACCGAGAACTAGCAGCCATGCTGCTTTCCATGGTCTTTAATGATCGAGACTTTAGTCAGTCATTAAGGGTGATTGATGATGTGCTGGATATCATCAAGCTTTATCGTCATCGATTCCCTAAATGGATTCTGAATCTGCTCCATGAGTACATGACACTGTCCAAATTGCAGATTCAGACGGAGCTAGAGGACATCAATACGGCACCCAGAGGCTGCGAAATAGCAGCTCATATGGATAAAAGATCTCGTGGAGCGGGCAATTTGCAGGCCAACTGGAGGATGCGATACGTCCAATTAACGGAAAAGGAGATTGTGTACTTTAAACACGAGAATGGAAAAGTTGAAAAGTCAAAAAATCTGTTCCATGACAAGACGACAAAGAATAACATAAAGGGCAGTCTTACTTTGACAAGAGGCATGCAAATTGAACCGTTAGATTATCGAGGCAAATTTTCACTCCGTCCGTGGTGTGTAAAGATTTGTGATGCGGATGGATCGGAAAAGTTGATCCTCGATGTCTTTACGCCTGAGATGCAGCGTCAGTGGGTGACTGCAATTACTGCGAATGTAAAGCGTCTTGAGCTCGATCCACGTTGGCTAGCGTTTCCGCGGAAGAGTGTGCATCGCATGACCGTTGGCGAATTCCTGCGCTATTCGATGCTATACCACGGCGAGGTCAAGAAACCACACACGCGCAACAGCTCATGCCAACCAGGGCTGCTCCGTACACAGTTCAATATCGACCCGAAGCGCTATCTCTTCTCAGCCCTCCTGACCTGTGCATTAGTACGTGATTGGAAGACGATGGAAGCGCTTGTGCAGCCGCATAGTGCCATATCAGCGATCATCTCTTTGTTCCCAAGCGGAAACGGTGGCACATTATCATCTTCCACAGCTCCGGCAGCGTCAACGGAGTGGAGCTCAGCGCCCGCTCCTGCTTCATCTCGCTATTCAGTCTGGTCGAACAGTTCCGACTCAGCGCCATCATCTAATGATCGGTTGTCTGGTTTCTCAAATGCCACTACTCCTCTTCCGACTCCTTCATTCAACACCGTGGTACAGGGAATGGTCGACGCTAGTGCCATAGGCTACGGAGCTATCTTGGATATTGCTGAACAGCGGAATGCCCCACCAAATCTATTGATGCTGTTAGAACTATTGCACGAAAAGAATGATTCCAAGGCTGGCTGGACCTGCCGCCGAGACGTGGATGCCAACGACGCTGTGTTATTGAAAATTATCATTGACATCCCGGAGAGCGTTCGTGTGAACACAAACTGGGAGTGAAGGCAATTCATGTAACTACCTACATACGTCAAGTATGACAAATGAGGCGTGATGTATTTACTGCTCCCACTCGAACTGTGGCCAGAAGTGGTTGTCATCATTATATAAAATGCGCGGGCTTATCAAGTACGCTGTTATATTTCCGACTAACGTGCTGGCATAACTTACCCTACACTGGCGAGTTTACTAGTCTTTGCTTACACTGCGCATTTGTCACGGTTCTCCCGAATACAATCTTACGTCTCGTAAATCTTTAACGTCATGAGTACCATGTTATTATATTTGTGAAAGAAACCTCTTAGCCGCGTACGGACGTTCATATCAAGAACAAAACGCCTTCAGTCCGTTAGGAGATACCAAAATATTGGACGACGGACGACTTGATGGGTGAGATCATTGATGAGATGCTAGATTATGGAGCCATTGTCAGAGATTCTCGCATTCGTCTGGAGATTTTGTGAAAGACTCTCACCGAATTAGGATAAGGGGAGAGCGGGTAAGTAAATATTGACTGAGACAAAATTTTGGGATATCTTCATGGCTCAGAAGGTTGGATTCAGCCGAGATACCGCTGATAAGTTGTCATTTTCTTCTTCTGATTCAAGTGGCTGCATCCTAACGCCGCCGTCATCTGGAGACTCCTGATTTTGCCTGGCGTGACAACCACTCGTCCGCGGAAAGGCGAAGCTTAAGAATGTCATGGCGACGCAGGAACTTGGTATACAATGTGGAGAATGTGGAGGCGGAAAACAAGTCACTACGCCAGCCGAGCCGAAGATGCTACTTCCGTAAAAGTGCAAAGGTCACTGAAGGAGTAATACACTTCTTCCAGATACTAAGTACGTGGACAAGTGTACTCAATTCATCCATTAGATCTCCACGCTGCTGCGAATTGTGGTTTCTTTGCTGGAAACGTGGATAGCGGTAAATGCTGATGGCAGTGGTCAGTTCAATTAGGCTGTCGTCCCCGTTCGCAGATTCATAGCCTCAAATATATTGGAAACATGTTGAACTAATTGGAGCTGGAGAGCTAATTACTTTCAAGTTTCAGATTCGTTAACGATCTTAATCTGATTAGCGTTCTCCAGCTCCATTTCATCGCGCTTTCTACTTAGTGCGTTATGTATCCACTCAATACCTTTCGTTATATTTAAGATCTGAAGCTTTTACAAAGATCAATGTGTATTGTTGACTAGTGAGCTTTTGCATGTACTTGACCCTCGGACGCACCCCTGTCATCTTGGCAGGTCAAAAGAAGCTATTCTTGCAGTCTGTGTCTGGTGTAATCGGGAGTAATAGATATCCTTGGGTCAAAAGACGTGCTTAGGCATTTTCCAGTAATGCGGCTGAGGAATAACCATTGAACCTTGACAAATCGGGTCAACTCCAATCCAGTAGTGCCTACTTCGTGCAAGTTATCTGCAAGAGCTGCGTGCATTCATTATCACAGATGAAACGCAATACATGCATCAATTCAAGCGCATTATTTGTATGTTTTTTATAATTCTGGGCTTTAAGCCGACCGATGAGCTGCTTAGAATTTAGCGAAGACTATCGCCGACCGAATGTTGGTAACGTACTTGTCGTAGAGGACGAGTACGCAGATCACGCAAGAACAGTAGCGTAGGCAATTGGATAATCTCCAGAGTTAACTTCGGGGGCGTTATCAGATCAAGAATATACGCGCTTACACTGTATCCGTTGTTGACCAAGACGTTCAACGTCTCGTTTCTTCCTTAAGACTTATTCCCATATAGTCCTAGGGACAGGGGCCTTGAGCTATGGTAGCGCTACTACAGCAAGATCCTCTATGATCGCCACTCTAGTCAATCTAGGGTTGCGGTGCTGTCCCTTCGCGGCAGCAACCGATTACTTCTCATGTGGTCTATGAACGAGCATCCATAACGCGGTCCATTCGATGGTGGGTCTCCGGCGCAGCCTGTGTCAAAGCCGCCAGCAACTTGCTTTACCGTATCACGATGTGTCACGCTGAGGCCTTGTGCAGTCGTGATTACGACCGAGTGTGAGGCCATCTCACTCACTCATATTACATTCACACGCTCGTGAACGTTCAAGACGTTCATAAAAGCGGCCACCTGATGTTAGCTGCCAGCATCGAACTGTGAAGATACCTGCCGCTTCACAGTTCGATGCTGCCAGCTGACCCATAGCTCGTACCTTATGAGTCATTAAGGTAGGGAGGTCCAAGATGACATCTAATTTGTCATCCAGATCGAGTACGATGAATTCATCATACTCGTTGCCTTTAAGCGTGTAGTGGATTCCTACTACACGTTTCTGTAACTTACGGTTGCGCAGTTGCAAGGCGCACCGTCATCCTCATTGGAGGGATTACGTGCTCAGCATATTTAAGCCTATGATCCTATAGCGACTGGCGTCGGACATAATTAGTCGACGCCCCACAGGGCCCGATTTGTCCCTTCAGTTTTTGAGGGGGGAGGTATACCTCATCGCCAGGAGCAGCGAAGCACAGTGCCGTTAAGAGAGCTGCAAAATCTTTTTCTTCTTAATTATGCTTGGGGAGCGCTTATTATCTCGCATTTTCTTGCTAAATAGCCCACCTTTTCAAATTTATCGAAATCTGATTGCCAAATGAAAACATCTCATTGAAATTACATAAATACGCTATACGTCACAGCTTTTATCAATTTTCGACTTTCTAATCTAGTGCTTCAACATCTACTACTGTTGCTGCTGATACTGCTGCTGCTTGTAATAGGTACTTGACGGCGACAGGCTTGGGGCATTGTGGATGTTGGCAAATCCGACATTGCCGGCGTCGCATGGGGCTTCCAAAGCAGCGGCTGTTGGAAGTGCAAGATGCACTGATATCGGCTCCAGAGGTTCAACCTACACTAGGGACTATACGGAAGGCGTTAGAAGGTTCTGCGTGCTTCTATGCATTGTAATAGGTCTTAGGTAGCTAGAGGTATGGATGGTTCTCACTTGTAGATTGTCAAGCCACTGACGAGGCCCCGGGCGGGGGGCCGAAACGCCGTTTGCAGAAGGACTACCACGTATTGATGTCAACTTCAACTCTACCTGTCGGATCTCCAATACGAAGAAGCTCTCGGTGACGCAGCACACGCTACTGACACTGCAAAGATAAAGACGCGGCACCTTCGCTTCATAGCAAAAGCATTGTTGTTATTCGTAGGTTTGTACACGTGGCAGTGCGCGTCTAGAGCGTGCTTGACAGTACAGTCATAGACATCAAAACAAACCATTTTAGGCAGATGTCATACCCCAGTCTGGCTCGCGTTAATACACAAGTCATTTATTTCACTTCATTCTTACTTCCTACAGCGGCCACATGCTCAGACTGTGATAGAAGTCGCTGTGCTGACCCCGTTGGCCGGCCACGTGTCTGAACTTGCATAGGATTGCGAATGCAGGCCTCTGGGACAACCAAGTATACACGCTTGCGATGGTTTGAGGCATTGTCGTATTCGTCTGCGATCCTCTTCAATGCCATATTAATTCCAACTGGTGCAGGCTGGTGGGCAAAGGGCTCGTGGTTGTGTTCTTCAGTGGCAACTTGTACGTGCCAACCTTCATCTACTAGTCGCCATATACCTACTTACCTTGAACGGTTTGGCCGGGAGTAGACAAGAATTAAAGCTTTGACGTCACCGTCTTTCTTATTGTCGATCCTTTTTGTGCGTCTGGTTGCAACAACATAACCTTCCTGCTGTGCATGGGCATTCATTGCGGCTCTTGCTTGTTCTAGGGATGAATATGTAAGCTGCGGAGGTAGTGCAAGGCTTTTCATTGTGTTTTTCATGGAGATAAAAGTTTCATTCTCACCGACGTCCTATTTCTGCTTGCAAAAAGGGAATGCAAGCATTCTGACCATCAAGATCTAATAAGCAAAAAAGTGCGGGATAATTAGCGCTCCTTCAGCTTTTTAGATTATAAATTTTCTTACTACAAATATCACAGTTATACAAAGATTTCAAATCATCTCCATATTTTCAGAATTGTTAAATAGCAGGCTATGAAAATATGGTTAAGGTTATTAGAATGTGGTATATAATTGTATTGTATGCCTAAACTAACTATGGAGAATCCGCATCTTCACGTAGCTATTGAATAAAAACCATTATAGATTTAATTTATTTATACATTTTATTTGCGAACCTCCTTTATGGCAGCAGTGGGGTATTTGAACTTGACGTTACTGGATCAGTAGGGTCAGATCCAGTAACCCGTCAAGTCCAAATTCCCTGACCCCGATCTTTTTTACGGTCCATCACGTTGTTGTGGTTTTGCAACAGCATTGATCCCATGTCTTTGCCCCTTCTTCACAGATGGACGGTTGTTGCGCGCAGTGTGCTGAGACACTACACTCTGGCCCATCTTCGAGCGGCGCTTGCACTATTGCAATGGTTTATATTCTGGAGAGCACGTAGAAGAGGTCCATTGGCTCCGGACTTCCGCCCTCCTGTCGTCTTAATGGACGATAGAATGCCTATTGGACATGAGCATGCTTGAGGCTGCAATCCTCTTGTTCCTCTGCAAAGATCACTTGATCATGTGTCTCCAATTCTAAGCGGAACAGGTTGGCTGTGACAGGACCATCCACCAGACCATTGATGGGCACAGTTACCTGTGTGTATTTGTTAAACATTCATTACGCTACGAGTGATGAAGTACTGTGTTGGGCGTAAGCGTGTATATCCGGCTTGCCCTGTTTGAAATCCAGAAGCTCAGCACGAGTATTTAATTTGGCGCGGGTGATTAAGCAGTTCCTTGATACACTCATATCTTTAGAACGTATGGGTTGCAAAACTTGAGCTTTAAGCTCAGGCTTGGTACGCCCGGTCAAGCTCGACATGGCGAACTTGACCATTATCGCATCGTCTTTGACGCAACGCCCCTCTATGACGTCGTCAAGTTTGACGAACCATCTTAGCAAAGAGTTGCCTTAGCTGCTTGTACGTGGAAATGTATACCTTTATTGATTCAGGTCGACGCGTATGTGTCAGCCAGCAGCAGCATTTGCTTGCTGCTGTCTCAACGGTTCAAACTGCTGAGATCCCTGCTGCTTTAACTAGTCAAGATTGTTGGGCTCCTTGCGCTCTCACAAGGTAAACCTGTTAGACGCCCAGCTGTTGCAGCAAGTCAAATCATTTCATCGCCTCATCAAACTGATGTTAGATCATGGTGGCATACAGCTCGTTCTCGTCGAGGTAGAGCACCATTGCTTCGACGGCTGACTTGCCAACGTTTCATCCACACGCTGTATCGCCTGCCATTCGTTCACTCAAATGGCAGGAGTTCTACCGCAAGCGTGGGAATCGTGCACATCCGTTGATTCTGAGACGCATGTGTTTATGGTCATTGAAAAGACCACATAGAGCAACCAGCTGCAACGAGGCAAGCTTGTACCTCCATGCCTAGTAGCGGAGGTAATCGCTTTGATTTATCACGTACACTGTAGCGCAGGATGCGTCACAAGTAAAGCAAACAAATTTTTATCAAGGAAAACGAAAAACTGTGTTTCATATAGCTAGATCTTCTAGCATAACATTAACTATATTTAATGCATTTTTGCATATCTTATTCTACTCACTACGTAATTCGTGCGTTCTTGATTGGCGGCCTCGATGGCACCCAATAGAGATCGGCACACTTAAAAAAAGGAGCGTTACTAATGTCTTTTATCCTTACTCAATATTTAGAGTTTGAATAATGGGAAAAAAATGAATACCATATAATACGGGAAAAAATAAAAAGTATACCACAAGATAATAAAAATAAAAATTGTATCAAGACGTAAAGTATAGTATGACATAACAAAAATAAATACCAAGGCAGGTAACCTTGACCGGTCCAATCCAAATCGCCTGTTCAGCTTAGTATTTACGACGTAGCTTTTACGGTAAATGCTCTAGAGTTGATTAGACGAGTAAGATGGTTGGACGACACATAGGTAGACTACATATAATTCATGTAGTAGGTAGTGTAAGCTCTGGTACGACCGATGTGGTTTGAAATCGTTCTCACACGGCAGGTGCGCGTTCGCGGCGAGCGGAAAGAAGGGGAAGATGTCGTTAGTAATGTGTGGCATGTTCTACGTGCAGTGGTGGTCCGACCGTAACCAATGCTTGTTTGACGGAGGACAACCAACATCGACGCTTGCAGCCTTGCAGGTGGTGCTTACAACCTTTTGGGCACATCTCCGGTTCCTAAGGCGGCAGCCGTACTCTGCTGATCAACAAACCCGGCTTTGAGAAGCACTTCTCCAATTTCGATCGTAGTCAGCTTTCTGGGGCTTTGTCGATAGCTACCCTGGTATATCCAGCGTTTGCATACCCGCGTAACTGGCTAGTATTATATGTTACCGCCGTCCACACTGTCGTCACGGCTGTCATGTCCTCCGATGGCTTCTCGTCGCTCTGATTCTTCAACGTGAGCCCTGGACTCTACCATGTGGCGCTGTCACATATCATGCATGCGCTAAACCTCACCGTCGCTTGTTTTTACATGGCAGCTTCCACTTTTTTCCTACTTTTTGAGCAACACACGTGCTGCTTGGCTTCGCGCTTCGTGCTTCGTGCTACTCAACCAACGGACATTAACAAAGGCGATACAGAAACGGGCCGAAACTCAGTCCAAAAGGCAATGATGGCGCGAGCGAAGCACGCCACGCTCACGATCAAGACATGAGATGCTCGCGTATGAGACGAATGCATGGTAGTTACGCAGCATTTTTGAACTGCCGACCTTCCGCTTACTAAGCGGGTGCTCTACCACTGAGCTATAGGGGATTTTACAACCGGACACAGCGCGCATATTTTCACAATCTCAACACAAACGCACTTCGCACCCACGCTTCGCAATCACGCGGCACATACAACACGCATATCGTTCTAACGCGCCTCGGCATCTTCATTTCCGCCACCACTTTCACTAACTTTTCCTCAGACCCTTCATATCTCCTCCATCATCCTTACTACCTTCTCATAAATGCATCTTCACGCACACAGTCATCTAGTAAGCCTTGCCGTGACTGTTTGCAGCTCTCCCTCTACTTACCAAGATGGAATCCCACAATTGGGTATTCAAATAAATGGTACCAATTGCTGCCATATCTTTATGTCGATAAACTGGTTATGGTACCGGTTTTTCTCCCGCTTGAATTGCTTTTGGCGGGAACAAGCTTTTGGATTTTGGCGCTTAATTTTTCAAGCCACGTCTGCACTAGCGCATCATTCGCCATGCTCGACCACTTGCTGCCACTCATCTACCGTGAGTTTGAGTACTTTGATGAAGCAAACAAGGAAAACTTTGGCTATTGTATTCGCCGACGTGCTCGACGGTATTTTCTCAAGTCTCTAAGCCGTCTCGGACGCCTCCACGTCCTTCCAGATGCACTAACAGCAGCCTTAACGTCGACGGTGGCGTAGTTTCCAGTCGCAGACTCAAGCGTCGACGAGAAACTTTGGATGACGGCAACGAAGAGCAACGAGATGCTAAGAAACAGCACATAAGGAGCATACCCAAAGACGATGAAGCAATAGCCAAGAAGAAACAGGTGAAGCAGGAGACACTTGCAGTCAAACAAAAAGTTAAAGAAAAGCAAAGACACATGGAGCCAGTGACACCTATAAAAAAGATGCAGGAATCTAAAATGTCTGCTTTGAAGGCAGCCAAGAAGATTAAAATGAGTAAAAAGAACAAACAGACGAAGGCGACGGAACATTCCAAGCAGAAAGAGACAATTCAAGTGGTCAAGAATGCAACGCCAAAGCGAATGCCATTGCAGGATATCACTCATCTCTACGTAGATGAACATACACGTTCGTATGCGTATCAGCAGCGTGAACGCTTTGTAGCAGGACTGTCTACTTCTGTCGCTATTCGTTTCTTATGGGTATTGACAGTGAGGTTTTACCATACGTGACTTGTGGATCTAAGACTTTACTTTCTTGTCGCTTATGCTGCAGAACTGAAGCTCAACCTTTTCAAGTCTCAGAACTCCCGTGATTGTTTTGTCTGTGCCATGTTTCCAAACAGGGCCTTATAATAGCTTATTTAGCGTTGTTGTCAGCGCAATTTTTCATTTTCACAATTGGAAACGAGAGGTACGTGGTGATTTATGATTCCGTCAAGACGTTCAAGCTCCAGGATCATCAGTCCTCATGTATATCGAGCTTCAAGTTTTGCGACTCTCATGTTTTGATGGTGATTATGATGCACCTCATTCCGTGTGTTGATCAACCGATAGAAGCTACCTATTCTTCGAGTCAAAAACTCGTCTTCACGCCAAAAGCGCATTTCATTTCATGCGCGTCGTGGCACGACGAGTGTTTAAGAGATCTACCTTGCAAGCCTGACTGCACATGATTGTGTGCACAGAAGCTAAGACAGTATTCAAGTTTTTAGCGAACGATGTCCAATGCACCTCATTTCGTGCGCGACAGATACCAGATTCGTTGACTTCAGCTTTGTAGACGTCATTTGCCGCCCTCAACAGAATTGTCCAAGCAGCACCCCATTGCGTGTTCGCCTTGATGTAGAAGCTGGTAGTGCATGGTCAAGTTTTCGTGGCCGAACAGTGCTGTGTGCCTCTTCTGAACTGCACCTCATTACGTGCACGTTCATTCAAGGGCATCGGGGACAAGGAAGTCAGTCAAGCTTAAGCTGGACCCAGTGGCGGTCTGCAGGGCCTCATTGCTACTTGCACTGTTACTGAAGACTATGTGAAGCATCGGGCGGCTCGAACAAGGCTGCACCTCATTTCGTGCATGCTTAGGCGTTGGTCGTCCACCTGGCACTATGAATCATGCTATTCAGTCAAGCGTCTTGAGGACCATGTTCAAGCAGCACCTCATCACGTGCGTGCTCACGTGCAAGGTCAACAGACGAGTTTGACAAAACTTCGTATTTGCACGCTTAGGACGGGCCCAAGAATCTCCTTAGCTGTAATGTTTTCGATCAAAGAAACGTTGATACCCAAATATCTAGCTGCGAGTCATTCTGGCTGGTTGCTTGATACTCCAAGTTTAGAGTATGTTCATGTGTTTCCAACGAGCTGGAACTTGTGACGGAGCACCACATACAGCGAGCCAAATCTACATGTCCTGTATCGCAATATGCACCGCTTACACTTGCGATCGGTGCAACTGCTCGGCGGCTCAACTTAACGTCTTCTAGCCCAGCATTTGCATCCACTTGCCACAAGCCCTCGCTTCTGCAAAGCTACCAGTCAATCAGCTAGCACCCTTGACGGGTTTGCTCATTTCCCCAAGAATGCAGTCAGACCACCCGAACCGTTTGTCTCCTGTTCATTGAGAGCCTTGGTGATGCGCTGAGCCAGCAACTGAGACGGATACTCGATCAAGTGGTACGAAATCGTCGCCAGCATACAGACCAACCCAAATCGGGAAAACAACCTGCAGTAATAGTTTGGTTGAAACCTGACACGCTCATCATATATAACAAAGCCGTGTAGCAAATACACAGAAAAGCTGATCTTGCCCCAGTAGCGCAAGAAACTCCACTCAAGCATCGATGACAGCGGCGACGATAGAAGCATCTCGCACACGAGCACCATACTCAAAAGCACACTAACAAAAGGGGCTCCTCCGGTTTGCTCCACCGGGTTTTCGTGCACCCAAATAAAGAACAGACCAAAGAAGACAACACTGAGGAGCACAGAAAACGCCGAGAACTCAATCATACGGAGGATGAGCTTGTGAATAAAACGGTACTGGAATTTGTTGGCCTTAATCCACGTGTCCAATTTGAAAAAAATCACTGCAGCCATCGATCCCACCACCAACGTCGGAATGTGGGGACGCAGTGCCTGGTGGGATGTGCGGAAGTTGTTGCATCCTTCAATAACGGCCCAAAGTACGCCAGAATAAAGGGCACCCACCACAACTTTCGTAGTAAGAGTGTCCCCAGCACAAAAACTGGAATGATGAAGTAGTACGCAATCTCAAGAGGAAGTGTCCACAAGACGAAGTAGCGGTATTTAAACTGAAACGTGAGGGTTTTGAAGAGATCGTAGATCTCTGCCTGTCCTGCTGAGAAAAAGTAGCGTTTCATCGCCTCATCATCCATAACCCACAGCGCAACGCACGTGATTGCAAACAATGGCGCCAGGACCGTCTAGAAAAATAGTTGGCCAGGGCAAAGATCCACGTCCGAATACCTGCGCCTTGATTGAGCATTCGATTGCTCTTTTTCATAAATATTCACGTGAGTAGGAACGACGACAAGACGAAGAACGTGTCCACCGCAATCGCACCCATTTTTAAGTCTACCATGTACTCGTTTGAGTGCTGCATGACAATTAGTATAGCGGATAGACCCCGTAGACCGTCAAGGAACAACACTTTAGTTGCAGTGGCGGACGGGGTCGCCGCCTTCTCGGCCTCTTCAGTTCTCTCCTGCTTGTCCTTATCCTCCTGCTCAGCTTGCATCAGTAGTGGTTCATCATCAAGCGTTGATTGCACATTGATAGAACAGTCGTTTATATCTGTTGAGATCAAGTCGTCATGTTTCTCAGCAGATTGAAGCATTTCCATCACTAACAATTGTTGTCATCAAGACAGCTGGACGAGATTAAAAACAACTATGCTTCGATTTGACCTCCCCGGACGAGTGTTGTTATACAGCGCGAGCGGAGTGAACGGAGGAACGGAGAGGCCAGAGAAACCCGCGAAAGCAGAGCGGAAGACACTTTGGAAGATTCGAAAGTGATTGATTTACTAGAGCTTAACACTACGTACCACATGAATTATGTGTAGTCTACCTATAGGTCGTCCAACATCAACTCGAGAGTATTTACTGTAAAAACTACGTCGTAAATACTAAGCTGATTCGGATTGCGGTCAAGGTAACCTGATACCGGTAGAACCAATACGCCTTCAATGCGAACTCGCAAGGATGCCAAGAGCCGTTGTCAGTTCCTACTGGCAGTGCCTTCGTCAAGATGTCCGCGAGCATGATGGAAGTCTCGCAGTACTCAATTTGTACTTCACCACGCTTGGCCTCATCACGGATGTGATGGTACTTGATGTCGATTTGTTTCGCTCGACCATGGCTGACAAGATTTTTCGTCATCTTGATGCAGGACTGGTTGTCTTCGAGTATCTTCAGACTTGTGTCGACTTGTTCGATGCTGCCAAAATCTCGCACAGTAGCCGGTGAATCCACTTGTTTCTTGAATCGCAAGACTCAGTGCAATGTACTCAGCCTCGCTCGTTAACAGCAACACAGTAGACTACTTCTTGCTGCCCCAACTGACGTCGGCACGCTCATCAGAACAAACGTGTAGCCCGAAGTCGACCTGCGATTACAGTGGTCTCCAGCCCAGCCTGCATCGGATTATCCACGAGAGTCAACTCCATCACCGGTCTTGAAGCAGATTCCATGCGTCTTAGTCCCTTGCAGATAGCGAAGAAGACGCTTCACTGCAATCCAGTGCTCAACTTGAGATTTTTACATGAAGCGCGCGGCCCATAACCCACAGCAGAACAATGCCTGAGCGCGTCGCGATCGTCAAGTGCATGAGTGCCCCCCAGGCTTCTCGAAATGTAGCGTTCACCTTGGTCGATGTATCACTTGGGGTCAGTCGAGTGCTCATATCATCTGGTCTTATCAAGGTCTTGCAGTCTTCCATGCCAAAACGCTTCAGGATGTCATCCAGATAACGTCGCTGGCACATCGTCACGCTACCGTCTCTACTTTCCATCCAATTCTATGTCCAGCACAAAAATAAGCTTGCCACTGTCGGTCATATCGAAGCGCGTCTTGAGGTCACTTTACGTGCGCGCGATGTGTTCAGTCAAACTTTCGGTCGCCAGTACGTCGTCCACGCAAAACAGCATGCAGTGATCATTTGTACTCTTGATGTAAAGACACGGGTCGTAGGCCCGAAACTCCGAAGTTGATGGAGCGCACAAACTCGTCAAAGGTTTCACTCCATACACGAGAAATTTGTTTGAGGCCGTAGACTACCTTCCAGTTGAAATAGCCATCCAGTTCGACACCTTCCGGAGTCGTGTAATACACCGTTTCCTTCATCACACCGAACAGGAAAACCGCCACAACATCAAGCTGATCAAAAGGCCAGTCGAAGTACTTGATGATTGCAGTCACCATGCGCAGCGTCACGTACTTGACCACGGGCGAAAATGTCCCCGTGTAGTGGATGCCGTACTGCTGTATGAAGCCCTTGATTACGAGACGTGCCTTGCATATTTCAATAGGTCCTTCCGCTTTACGTCTAATCTTGAATACCTATTTGGTACCGATCGCACGCTATCCAGTGGGAAACTTAGCCGCACTAAATACACCACGAAGTAGCACTGACTCGAGTTCCACACGAATAGTGCACTTGGTTCAGGCCGCTCGCTGCTGCTTCAGATGTCGATGGCTCCAACACATTGGTTGCAGTTGCGACAGCGTTTTCACTCGCATCCCAAAACGCAGGAGAAGTCGGTGCTTCATGTTAACCCTCACACATCTCTTCTTAGTCTACTTCAAATCGACGTGGAAAACGGTCGTCCGGTACACTTGGTTCTGCCGATTCGAGTTGTTGGCGTACTGTGCGAGATCTAATAGCAGCTCCATCTTCATTATTTGATTGGTGCTTGCGCTTTCCTGTTTACTTAAAGCTTGTAGGACGTGAATCATCATCATCGAGGGCGAGTGATTTCAAGTCTAAAGCATCGACAGCTTCATCATCAATCGGCGGCGAAAATCCAAAGGCCGTCTCGTTGACTTTGACAATGCGACTGATGACCACCTGCCCGCCTTGGTAAGTCAAAAGCGGTGTTGCTTGCCTTGACGTACTCGTCCTGCGCCTGCTGCTCCGTAAAGCTTGGAGTTGTCTCTCGGTGCACCTCACCACATCAGTTTGGTAAGAAACGCACCATGGATGTATTGACTCCAAGTCGCATAGTTGTTTCCATTGAGTTTATCAATGGAGACGCTGAAGGATGCGTGGGTAGATGAAAATGTGGCGCTTGAGCTCGTAATCTATTGTTTTACAGCGCGAGCGCAGGAACGTAAAGGCCAGAGAAACCAGCGAAAGCGGAGCGGAAGACACTTGCGCTTGAGTTGGTAGATTCGAAAGTGATTGATTTCGTACAAAGAATGTCACCGCCGGATCAATCACAGGCCGTCATGGTATGCAGTCGAAGAAGAAGTGCTGTTCGGTCTCGATCGCGTTGCACACACTTGTGGATGCATGGGCTCGTGCTTTCAGAAATCAAAGCACCGAGCGGATTGGCAGAAGATGAAACGCAAGGCAAAATTACAGGGAGCACGATCGTCTCTAGGTGCTTGTTGTACTTTACGTACGCCTGGATTTACCCCTCACCAAAAAACGCTGGGAGTAGATCATCATCGGATGTTGTTTTGTCGGCAGCTTTGGTGTCTACACGACGCGAAGCATCGCAGACCTCGGAATCAATGAAGGCAAGCAAACCTTGTCGCCAGTGCTGCACCCAAGATACGGAATCGGGTGGTGTCTACTGCTCTCTAACGGCAAGACCAGGTGTATCGCTCCAAGTTTCTCAACGAACTGAGTTGTCTCCTTGTACAGTACACGCAACCATTGTGCCTGTCTTTCATGCAGCACTGGCCCAAGTGTGAAGTTGATATGACGCTGCATAAAGTATTGATGCGACGGCCAAACGCCCCCATCGCGCATGAAGTCAGCAAGCGACCGCACTCCGAAGGCTCTGGACACATGCAGCCGGAAGCTTCGGTGCACTTTTACTTCCATGACAGCGCATCGACGATGCACTGCGTGCGTAGTAGTTCGCGTAGTTTGCTCATAGTATCCAAGTATACCATATTGGCTGGCAGAGACCATGCGATGACCTCTTCTTAGAAAGAAAATCATGACACGTAAATTCCCATCGGATCTTATAGCATGATGTCCAAGTAAGGAGCATTTGGCCGTTAGACAGCTGTTAAACCAAAATATGTTCCAAAGTTTCGTGTGACTTGACAGTCGCCTTGCCATTAAACATGCGCGACTATTCTACTACACGCACGCACCTTCGGGCACTGACGAGGAAGCGGTTAAACCGACTTCTCTCGCGTGCTGCGAGGTAGTTGATGGGCGCCTAGGCGACCTCACATAACAAACTCGTACTCAGTCACAAGTAGTGTCACGAAAGCGGTTTTCCGTCTTTTCGCGCGCACTGAGATAAATAGAAAGTGTAAGCCCAATTTACACGTATTACTTTAAGACTGTTTTATATTAATGTTTTAAATATGAATTAAAAGATGATTGGCTCATAGATAATTAAATACACATTAAAAGCTATTGCCTAATTTGCAATGATTGAACGCACATCTGTTTAGATGCGCGTCCCTACGTGGCGAGCTTAATATATGTCAGCTTCGCGAATGACATCGGTCCGTGACGTCATTCGATGACGCCAGTCCGTGCTGGGCGTCATCTCTTTCAATGTGAATACACCTTGTGTGTATCACCACTATACAATGCTGGGTTACATGGTGTACCCAGGTCTAAATACATACGTACACATGACCTCCCCGCTATGTACCACGTACTAACGGATACGTGTAACCTTGGGTATTTAGCCCATTACATCTTTCTCCCTCTACCATAAATGAGATCGGTCGAGATCCTGTATGACTTGGCAGCGACTCGTGCCGTTCTTTCGGAACGTTAGTGTTTCACAGTATGAAGGACGCATTGGGGTCGTGACGAGCATTATCATATCGGTCGCGCCTTATCGTTACTGTATACAACAGATCCATTCTTCTTGTAAAGCTTTACGAGATACTGCTTCGCGGATGACTAGATACTGACTGATCGCCTTCAAGACAGCAGGTTTTCCGAGTATTGCTCATTAAACGGATGCGTTAGTATTGTTTAAGGTAAGTGTTGAAGTAATGTACTAAATTAGGCTCCAAGCTTACATGTGTGCTAGTGTGCTACCTGCTTTTTTTCCATCTACGCCTTCTGTATTTGTTGTTACTTGGAGTGCAGATCACCCACAATCCTGTGGTTCAATGTGCCCACAGATTATGTCTTAATGTTAGTAATACACCACTGAATGCATGTTAACAGGCGGATGACGTCACATGATGACGGACAGGATTACGGCTAATACCAGTAAGGCTGCGACGTCATGGACTGACGTCACTGGAATGGCGTTATTAGATGACGTCACAAGAAGCATAGGCTTAGAGGTAGCATAGGGTAGCGAACTAAGCAC
Organism: Peronospora destructor; assembly: GCA_011800735.1. Taxonomy (NCBI): domain Eukaryota; phylum Oomycota; class Peronosporomycetes; order Peronosporales; family Peronosporaceae; genus Peronospora; species Peronospora destructor. The sequence continues at coordinate 88,062 of WBRY01000044.1, read as the reverse complement.
GTAAATATTATTCACTTCACATTTTCCTTCTCCTGCGCACATCGACTCGACACTCAATCATCGTAGGCCAATCGACAGGTATAAAACATTTTGCAAATCACGCTACTCATGTCGCCCTTCACGTTCTCCGTCCTGGCGTTTTTTTCTTTGTACAACGCCATTGGTGCAAGAATGAATGTCCATTATTTTGACCAATCACAAAGCTGTACATATAGTGCAGCTAGCGTCAACTATTCATTATCCCGTATATATCAAGAGCTATTCAATAATTTCTCTCCCACGAGCACCCCCCATCCTGTCAAAGTATCGTCGTCCAAGAATGCAGCTCCTGTCGGCGTTAGTTGCGATTGTGGCGCTACTGGCTTTGCCGACGTTGGCCTTAAGTGCGACTAGGGATCCCAAGGAAAAGGGCGAGCCTCTCTTTCCAAAGGAGCATCCCAACGTTACGTACTTAACCGACAAGAATTGGGATCAACACATGAACAAGACGGACAAGCCATGGATTGTCGACTTTTATCATCCCTTGTACGTAAATGAGTAGAACATTTAGGCGTTAATAATGTCGTGTTCTGATTAAAACCAGCAGTAAAAAGTGACTGAGATAGGATGCTTTATATGAAATGACAACAGTTGTCCACATTGCAAACAATTTGTGCCTGTATTTACGGAGGCTGCAGCCTATTACAAGGAAAAGGGGACCATTTACATGGGTGCAGTGAGTTGCATGGATCAAGTCAAGTGTCGTCGTGTGGAAGTGACGGGTTTTCCGACGCTCATGGCACTTAATTTTGACAAATTGCACCCTAAAATGGAGAACAAGAGGGTCGTTGGTACCCATACGCTGCAGGAGATCAAGGGTTTCGAGAAAGAAGTGTATGCTGAAGTAGTTTTTAATACGACGGGAAGTTGGCCATCTAATTATACACCTCCACAGTTAATGGAAGATGCCCCGGGGAAAAATGATACTTCGAAGGAGAAGGAAGCTCTGAATAGTACAGAGACATCGGAGCCAGCGATCTGGGAAGAGTCAACGCTTCCGATGAATCAGACCACACGTATTCAGGATGCTGCATCGGCTTTTGTCTTTGGACTGAAGCAGGGTGTATTTATGGCAAGTGATGTGATGAAGGATGACGAGCTTAACGCTTTAAAGGGTTGGCTAAAAGTAGTGTCGAAGACTTTTCCTGGTGCAATTAACCGTAAAGTAATCACGCCGTTATATGAGAAGATGATGGACAAGGAGCTGTTGGACTTTGACACGTGGGACGCAGTCGTAACGACATGGCAGGAAGGGTCTGTTGCTGCATTTAGAGCTGAGGCAGATCGGTTAGATCTTACGGGAGATAACATTCCCGAGTGGCAGAGGTTAGACGACTTGTTTATTGGGCAAGGAGCAACGTATCGTGCATGCGCGCTATACACGTGCGGCCAATGGAACATGTTCCACATGTTAACTGTGAACCCGCCTGAAACAGGAGCACAAAAGGACGAACTCATGGTGTCAGTGGTGGCATCGATCCGTCGTTTCATAAAGCACTTTTTTGGTTGTGCCGATTGCCGTGAGCATTTCTTAAAGGAAAACACTGCGGAGGTTGTGAAGAAGATTAAAGACGCTGAGGCCAAGCCGTTGGCGTTGCGCCGCTGGCTATGGGAGAAGCACAACTCTGTCAACAAACGTCTTCACCACCCTATTTGGCCAAAGCCCGATATGTGCCCGATTTGCGGCACTGAAGATGCTTGGGAAATGGTGGAAGTGGACAAGTGGCTGAGCAAGACTTTTGGTTATCATGACGTAGTTGTTCCTCTGGCGTTACCGGTATCCTTGCGTCGTGAAGGTAAGAAAGAGACAGAGGTTCTTTCGGCTACTCAGAAAGCTCAGACGGAGGCAAACGTGTCTAAGACAAACGAGGATACTGCTGCCGCAGAAGAGCCGAAATCGGAGGTAAAAGCGGCCGAGAGAATCGAAGATACTGCTGCCGCAAAAGAGTCAGCGTCGAAGACAAAGGAGCCCGTCGCACTGGAGCCTAAGGGTGGCTATGACTATCGTCCCAAGGATGCAGAGCTTGGTATCAAGAATGCAGCCAACACGAAGGAGCTTGTTGTGGACACGAAGACTGAGCTCAAGGATGGTCTGCGAGATGTCAGAGCTCCCCCCGTTACAATATTTGCGTGGTACATTCTTCCTGTCGCAGCTGTGGGAGGCTACTTGCTCTTTGTGCGCTACCGTGCCATGAAGCAGAAGGCATACCGCAAGGTTCCGCTTAAGTGAGTTAGGGGGCAAACAAGAAAGGAGACTAGAAGATCGTTGAGCTTGTAAGGTACTGCACCGATCAGTATTAGCATGCATAACGCTCTTGCATAGTTGTTGTGGTGTGCGTATAGGTACCTAATACGAAAGCTTAGCACACAATAGCAGCAGTGCATCTATAATTTTTCCTACGATCTACACTAACGTAGCAAGGCGTTTACTCTCCGAAATCTCAACACCAAAGCCATGCGGATCAAAGGCCACCTCCTCCGTCGACAGCAACCGAACCGAGCCCAGTTTGAGGTCACGCGCAATTTGCATTGCCATGCCAAACATGCTTTGACAAGCCATAAGCTCGCCACTTATTTGCAGCAATTGCGCCGAGCCGTGCATGTAGATAAGTACGCCGTATCCATGTCGAGCAATGTGCTGCTGAGCCCACTGTGCTTCTAAACTAGCCTCAAATCCATCTTCCGCCAAAAACACCGGCACGTCAGTTTGGCCCTCCACATGACCAAACACCAGTGCATGGTATATCTGATCATCCTGTACAAGCGAATTGTATCCGATACTGACAAACTCTCCCAAAGGAGTAACAACCTTTGTCTCTTTCATCTCCATCCTCTGCACTAAAGCCTCAGTGCGTGAGCGATAGCGAATGAGATCCGAAATCGTAATCAACGCCACACCAAATTTCTTGGAAAACTCTTCTAATTGCGGGCGACGCAACATCCGTCCATTGTCATCAATCATCTCACAAATGTACCCAATCGGCTTGACACCAGCCAGTCGAGCAAGGTCCGTGGCCGCTTCCGTATGTCCTGCACGAACCATGACACCTCCGTTCTGAGCCAATAAAGGGAAAATGTGACCCGGGCGATTAAAAGCAGACGGACCCACTGTCAAGTCAGCCAATGCACGGATCGTACGAGCGCGATCTGCCGCCGAGACGCCCGTAGAGTTTCCCTCCTTCAGATCCACTGTGACTGTGAATTTGCATTTGTGCACCTCTGTGTTCTTCAACACCATGAGTGGCAGCTGCAGCTCATCAATGCGCTGTGATAGCGCTGGAACACATATAATACCTGTCGAGTGTCGCAGCATAAACGCAACGCGTGCTTCTGTCGCAAATTCCGCGGCAGCAATGAGGTCTCCTTCATTCTCACGGTCTTCATTATCCATAACAACAACGAACCCTCCGTTGCGAATGACTTCTAGTGCATCGTCAATGGTAGTAGTGCCAACGTTTGTATCAGTGGTAATCTCATTCAAACTGCTACTAGTAATCATGATAAATGGATGGAGACTGGAACGGGAACAAGTTCATGTAGCAATAATGCGACGTTGTCTTGTAAATTAGGACGGATAAGTCGGTTTCCTAAAATAGACCCGGATTAACGCGGCCAATGAGCGTGAAGTACTGACGTAGCTACGCGCTTTATGATTAACTTGATTTAGCCTCATACTACTTCATACTGTGGACAAGTACTTCGAAGAAAGTAAGACGTATGTTGTTGGGTTTTAGCCAGAAGAAGATGCAGCAGGGTAACCGAATATCCTCCGACCTCTCTTGATTACCGTCTGACACGGTGCCTAATAATCTACGTCTATTCATGCATCTGTCCTCCACGCACGCCTGAGTCAGCAGTACGCCTTTTTCTTTTTGCTGTTTTGGTGCAAATTTCTTGAACGCTCTTCTAACTCGTCGTCACAGTAACTACTTTTCTTTTTCCTTTTGCGTGAACTAAACGACGAAGATGTACGACAGCTGTGCTCCTTACTGTACATGACATACTTGTCTTTCTGATTAAGCTCCGTAGCCATCGCCACCAGCTCCGGATTGCAGGATTCCAGCTTCTTGAGCCATTTGACTGCCATGCGTTTACGACCACTACGCGTCTTGCGCCACACAGCGGGAAAATTCTGCGAGCTGCAGAAATTCTGTGTAACTGCCACTGTATCGTCCACATTCAACACGGCGTGCCACCACCCGCCTGGAATGAACACAGTCTCACCGGGGTACTGCATAAACTCGATAGACTGCAATGTTTCACGCGGACAAGCCCGCTTTAGACGTGGCAAGAGATCCATAAAATAGTTAACAGCTTCGTCATCCTCGTCGCCACGAACGTATCTTTTCCCATTCACAAGATGCTTGGGTACATGTGGCGGAAAGAGGACCCAACGTTTGCGACCTACAATTAGCGTATTCCACGCACTGGTGCCAAGCGGGTCCAGATGCAGTGTGGTGCCTGAGCGTTTGGGGCCAACCAGGAACCAGCGGTATGGTGGTCGTCTGCTTTCACCAACCAAAGAAAACAGGTCTTCTGGAAAGTACTTTGGCACTTTGTAGTCATCAAGCAGCGGCTTAGTGTCCTCATGGTCGTCAAAAGTACTGTCAAATACGTAAAGCGGGCTATCATCCGTCTGATGATTCAAGTACGTCATAAAGTACTTGAACTTCATGCAAATAGATTTTCCATAGTCGTCTTCGCCACATTTAAGTTCCACGTTCTTGTAATATTTGCGCAATTTCTTCAATGACCAACGCTTTACAGCACCCCATCCATCAGCCTCTGGAATGCCGTCAATAACAACAGGCTCAGCCGGACGTTCATATTCATCGACAAAGCGCTTTATACTTAATTCACTACAATGCTCACGTCGGATGCGATTGGATTCGTCCAGTGGTAACTCGCACACATCAGAGCCAGCAAACCCCTCACGATTCCAAGCATCCGGATCAATATCTACACATATTGTACAGTCCGTACAATTAACTTCAACTAATCTCGTCTAATGATATTGTTTATACCTGATCGATGCTTTTTCTTCGCATTGAATACAAGACGATTCACTTTTGAAGGATAAACAGGAGCCGATACTGGAGGAAAACGAGGTCTACTGGACGTGCAGCACACATCTGAGTCCTTGCCATCGAAAGACGATGAAGTCGTGGACAATGACGAGTCCGATGACGACAAAGTAAGTGACGAAGAACGACGAGCCTTTTTCTTGCGAGTGTGCATCATCTGGAGGTACCGCCTCAAATGGAGGTACACAAGAACCACACAAACTGAAGATGTCAGTGATATCCCTCGCGAGAATGGCATCTGTTTTAAAGAACACTCGACATCCCTCTTTACGACCAATCTCACCATGTATTATCCAAGTCAATCGTCGATATCTATCCCCATCATGGCCGACGGTATGTACTCCGTCGAGACGTCGACGTATATAAAGCTGATGCTACACGCAGCCAAGTGGCCTGCAAGCTCCGTGTGCGGCGTTCTGCTCGGTCAAAAAGAGGGTCAGGGCGTTTTAATCTCAGATGCTGTGCCACTTTTCCACCATGAAGCTCCGTCGGCGCCGCTGTTAGAGGTGGCGTGTGCAATGGTGGATGCGTCGTGTCAAAAGAGTCCAAGATGGCAGATTGTAGGCTTTTATTACGCTGGAAATGGGTACTCTCCATCTGATTCGAGCACTGGAATCAGTCACTTTGTGGGAAAAGTGGCTGATAAAATGGAACAAAATTGCGCCCGAGCTTGTGTTTTGGTGGTAAGGGTTAACGAAAAGACAATTTTGGAATGACCATTTGACAGAATGTGAGTATATTATTGTATTATTGCTAGGTCGATAATGATGCGCTTGAGACGGAGACAAAGAATGGCCTACACTTTCTGCAGAAGGACGTGAAGCGAGGCTGGACTCAGATGGAAAAGCGGTTGAAGGTGGCAGATGATTCTACAAAGGTGTTGACTCGGGCTTTACAGCAGAATGTGCAAAAAGACGTGGTGGACTTTGAAGAACATTTGGAGAATCCACGCAAGGACTGGCGGAACCCGCACATTGTGGACCTGCTCAAGCTGAACCTATAGAGGCAGATGATTTTGAATCAGAGAGCAGCGAGTTATTCGAACAAGCTGTCGTTTGATTACATGTAATAGTCAATATGCGAACGCACGCTATTGAAACGCGTTTGCAAAGTGACTGGATGTCTGGACGTATACTTCATGCTGCAGGTGAGAGAGGTCGATGTTTGTCGTGTTCTTGTGTTGCACAGACGACGAGATAAGAGACTGGAGGTAGTTTGCCAGCAGCAGACGTGCATCCTCGATATCCCAAAGCAGCGGGTGTGTGTGGCGCAACGCGCAAGTTAGACGACCCGCAGCTGCAAACTCGCCATTCGTCACTAATGCGCACACGACGTAGGCACCGCTGGACGTCCAAAGTGCGGGATTTCGGTTGGAATCTTGCAATAAGAAGGCCACGACCGATGAGTGAAGGCCGTGCTGCATAAGTACTGCAACATCGAAGCGCAGAAGTGCAAGCTCCATAGCTGTAGACCAGCTGCGAGATCCTTGTGGGAGTTGTCGTACAGCCAGCCAAAGGCGATCGCTGTACGTCTCTCTTAAATCATCAAACGGACACATAAGAAGCAGTTGGATTGCTATGTCGATGTTGCTGGTTTTCCAATGAGTCAAGATCACCGCTTCCGTAGCTTCTTTCTCGCTACTAAGCTTTTCGAAAGCATACGACGTGTACCAACTCAAAAGTTGAGCACTCCAGACGCCCCGTGCAAAGAGGGCCGACCAACAGGTTGCAACTTCCACTTCTTGTAACGTTGCTGGTCTCTTGATCGCAGTGCCTACTTGGAACTGTGCATGGGCACGTATTTTCACCGCAAACTTTAGCTCGTTGTGCCATGCATAAGCGCCTCGTTGTGTCGACTCTTTGGTACCGCCACGTACATCGTCATGGCAAATTAGCAAGTTACTTAATGCCACCGTTGCCATTTCTGCATAACGCAAAGCACTGGGGTTGTTGTCACGAGAGCATGCCTCAATAAAGGCTAGTAATTTCATGAATACGGTGGCAAAGCGGTTAAAGATTTCGCGGCTTGGGACTTCGAAAATGCACTGTTGCTCGGTACTTTCATCCATCTTGTGCTTCATGAGTATGGCAGACCAAACAGCTTTAACGTGAAGGCCAAAGTACCATGTAGTATAACTAGCGTTGATACCCATTTTGGCGTCGCAAGATAACAGCACCTGGCTCAGGATTGCAGCTTCCGCCCACTTTTGCTGCCCTTCCTTTAACGAGATCAACTGGTCCCACTGGGCCAGCACAGCTTCACGCACCAGCGCAACCAGATTCTTTCTTGGAGCGTCATTTTCGGCAGGGATCTGCAGCTCTTCAATTAGTCGACTCGATCCAATCTCCTTCAGTAGCTTAGACGGTGACTGCTTGAGCTGCAACACAGTGCGTTTGTAAATCACATGCGCTTCAGATTTCTCGTTATGTGAGATTCTCAATGTGACGTGGAGGTAGTCTGCAAGTTCAGCTATCTGGTTGCTACTAGGAGCAGATGTACCTGTAACCCACATCCAGGTAAGACGCTCTATCCAACGTACAGAAGAGTCTGCTCCATCTTCTTCAGAGCCCACACACCGTTTAACAAGATTGGTCACGGCCGTTTTGTAGCTGTAAGCAATTGCATCTGCAGCAGTATCACGACTAGACTTGCTTCCACTGGCACGCAGCACCAGCTCCATGATGAGAGTTGCCAGATCCACGGAAGCTACGCGCTGGCAAAGTTCCATCAAGACAGTACTGTGAAGAAACTTCTCACTGGCTGCTTGCTGAAGAGGATCCATCGCAAACCAAGCTCTTAACGCCACTGTAGCAGGCTCCAGCGACTGTATAGTCTTGTCCTTGGTTTTGCTTTCGTCGAAAGTTGACTCACTCTGTTCGATTTCATTGAGCAGCAAGCAACACAGATTATTTGCCAGTTCACGCTCAAGATAATGCAGTTCCTGCTCTTTCCGTATATAATGCGTCGAGTCCCCGGATATGGACAACAAAGAAGTTGTGGACAAAGCTGACGAATCGTTGGAGCGTGGTCCAGCAGATTGCCATGAGTCGTACTTCATTTGAAAAGTTCTCAATGTATCTGCAACAAGCTCCACACGCTTTTGAAGTGTCAGAAGTGCACCAAAGCGCTGCAGGCCACTCAATTGCTGTCCATAAAACTCCTCTGCAAGATTAATATGCGCCAGTAACTTGGGTAAAGGTTCACTTTTCCATCCATCCAGGAACAAGTAATGGAATAGCAACAAGTGCTCATTTGATAACACCGAAAGACATGGAGCACACGACTCGTACGCGTAGGATGCCAGGTCTGCACGTTTGGCTTCACTGGTGGCAGATACCCCATGTTCACTCCATATATTTTTCAGTGTGTCGTTGACATATATCATGACCATGGAACTTGGTGTTACACGATGCAGCTTGCGCAAGATCTTAGTTACAATTTTGATGGTCTTGCCAGTCAAGAGGGGCCGTGCTGCTTCAACGGCTACCTGCCGATTGGCTGTCATGTCCGTTTGCGATGATACTAAGGGGGTCAATAGCTCGGTAGGTGTAGATGCTACACCTACCAGTTTTAGGTCAACAGAATCCACCTCGTCAAATAAGTCCGCAATCTCTTTTAGCTTCTTCAAGCACATGAATAAAAGAGAAATTCGGTCAATCGAAGCTTTGGGCAGAGGAAAAAGAGATCGTTCGTGGAGTAACAATGGTTCTGCAGACTCTTGATCAATTCGTTTTGAACACTCCAAAACCATACGTAACATAAGTAACACACCGACATGATCCGTTCCATCGATTGCTTCGTACAAACTTGGAGCTTCTGCCGTCGATCTTTTCAATAAAAAGTCTCCAAAAGATATCGGTCTTTGCAAAGCTTCTTCCAAAATGTCGATCTCTTGAATAGTAAATGCCTGATCCAGCTGCTCACGGCGACCAGCCCGACTTCTATCTGGTGGAAAGAGGAGCGCACTTTTGATGTACGTCAGCACGCATACGTACTCATCGATACCGTACTTGCTGGCAAACTGTCTTGAAAGCCGAAGGTGTTCCTTTTTCGTTGCAAGTAGTAGAATCTTGTTAGTACGATAGCCTTCATCTTGCGAGAAACGCTCTAAATCTAACTCGGTGTTGAAGAACGTGCTCATTCGTTCCAGCTCCTGAGACTTTTTCTGCGCGGCCAGCCACTCTTGGCATCGTTCAGCTAGTTTCACAAAGACAAGGTACCGCCGTTCCAGCACCAGGAGCCGCAAATTGTTCGGTTTCTCAGCTGTGGAAGTTGCGTCACTCAAAGTGTTATTGTGTGAAATAGTAGCGCAATTTGCCACTCTCTGTGCTGTCTCGTGTGAAGAAGACAAACTATCAAAACGCTCTTTACAACTTAGCCAAGCCTCCGTATCATTTTCCGCCGTGCTTTCCTTCGTTTGAGATGCTTGGAGCAAGAAGAAATGACTCAAGCTACGAACGGCGACGTCACTTGTCTGCAATATTTCACTGGATGGGGCGTCTGCTGAATCCGGTCTAGGTTGATCGGTGAGTACTCGAGAAAGAACTTCATCGACGCAAAACGTCTCGAAATTTTTATCGTAATTGCTAAGACCGCCTAATACCACTAAATAGCTGAAACCCAATTCCATGTACCGTCGCCAGTCCCCCGGATCGCTAGCAATGGGGGTAGCCATCAGCTCGGTAGCTTCTTCCACGCAAAGTTGTACCATTTGCTGGAGAAATGTCGATAGAAGTTCAGACTTATCGACACTAGCAACATTGCTGGACATCACGAAAATTAGTCGTACTCCACGATGCAATAATTGTAACAAGAATTGGCGATCATGTTTTTCTTCGTGCAGCAAGTCAACAACCACCTTAAGCTCATTTAACAGCACAGCTTCAGCATTGCTTTTGCTCTTGCCTCCCGCTAGTCGTCGTTGCTCCAAATCGTTGTCTGATAAGCCAAGCTCGAGCATTAAAGCTTGGACAGCTTCAATCTTCTCCAACCACGAAAGCATCAGATCCGTCACTTGGTGCGCAAAAAGATCTGCGGATGGAACATTACCTGCACTCAATAGTGCACAGCATAGCTTGCGCTTTTTCTCCCATAATAGGAAAGACGAAGCAGAAACAAGATCAAGCACCAGCGAAATTAAGTGTAGAAGCATAACTTGATCGCCACTATCACAGTGATCTGCAACGAAATCGCTCTCGGCCGGAATTTTATCAATTATTTGCATGGTCAAAGCATACGCAACATCGTAATCCTTGCAATACAAGGCCGCATATGCGCCCTTCATCCAAATTATTAGCTTCTGTGAGTCAACACGCAACAATCTCGCCAATTGCATTACAGCTGCTAGAGGTTCACTCCATAAGTCTGCCGTCGTTTCTGCTTTCGAGAGCCCAACTTCGCCGACGTCGTGTTGCATTAGCCATTCCTTGGCGCGCATGGACGGTTTGTAATTGCTTGGGTTACTCACGAATACTTGACAAACGGCATTCAATCGGAGGTTCATATTATCTTCCTTTGCTTCGCTGGTCCGGAGCTGTGGTGGCGACATTTTAATTGTGCCATACGTCAGCAAATCAAGTAACTCACATGCGTGTACTGTATCCAGCTCCAGTGACAGAGCTTCCTCGTAGTCTTTTTTGGTCTTAGAAGCTGCGCGGTCTCCTTCATCCCATAACGAAAGAGACAGCAGTTGTCGAACAATGCCAATGCAGCTCAAAGCAGCTTGGTAAACAGCATTCGCATTGGTATCATTTGTGTATCCAGTAACAGAATCTAACTTCGCTCGAATCGCCATGAACAATCCTTCTAGCACATGCTCAACAGCTTCTACATCAAAAGCTATCCAATGGTTCACCAAATCTTGGGCAGCCTCAACATAGGCACAATCAGGGGCAAGTACATGCTTTAAAAGAACGTCCAGGATCATTTCTTGGCTCAATCGCTCACCAAATGCATGCTTTTTTAACTTGAATGCATCTTGCAGAACGTCAAGCCACTGGTTTCCGCTCTCATGTTCTTCATCGTCAAAGTACTGACCAGATAAAACATATGAGCACATTTGTTCAAGCAAACGAAGCGGCCCAACAGTGCTACCACCACCCACCACACCATCGCTGCTTGCCAGCATCCGGAACTTAAGTTCGCGAGGTGAGGAAACCACTCTATACTTGCTCAGCACGTCCACTGTTATCAGTAAGTCCTCCATTTCATCCACAGCCACTTGCAATTGAGCCATTTCCGGCGGATCATTTTCCTTCCGAGCCGGTAGCGACTGGAAGATCGTCCATAGTTGTTCGACAAGTGTAAGATGACACTGCATATAAGCATTGTCGTCCGCACTTGACAGTTTGTCGCCAATGATATCAGATACTTCCACCGAGTAAACGATATCGAGTGCGGTCTTGATGAGTCGAGTGTCGCTCTGAATCCACCGTTTAGTTGACTCAATCGAGGGGCTACTGCGTTGAATTAACTGTGCTGCAAGGGTCAGACTCGACAGCGAGGACTTGGCTGAAGTAGTCTGCGCCAGCCATGAGAATAGATCGTCCAGCGCATACGTGCAATCTTGGCGTTGGGCAACAAACACTATATCCAACCAACTGATGATGGAAGTAACATCTGCAGCAAGCTCCTTTTCGTCAGCGCTCACCACAATCATGGCTTGATCGCGCATCGATAGCGTCGACCAATTATTTAGTGAAAGCAAACAACAGGCTGACAAGTGCAGCAGATAGACGCACTTGTATAAGCGCTCCGTGTGCAAAAGGAGCTGCTCCAGCGGCTTTTTGGCATCTGAGTTGGACCATCCGTATAGACACTTGATGGCTAACCTGCTCAGTTCATATGCAAAAGCAAGCTGGCCATATCGAGTGTCCAGCTTCAAAATTCTTCTTGTGAGCCATTCAGCGTAAGCTAAATTGCGATCTTCGCGCTTTATGCTCGTGTATTCTTCAAATTTCAATAACTCCTCATCAGTTAAGTCGTTACATCGATTCTCTTCAAGAAGTGCAACTACAACCACCGAGTCGTTATTGTTATCACATCGAAGATCAAAATCATTTGACGTGCTCAGGGTAAAGATTTCACCATCGTTTTCTATCTGAGCAACAATGGCCGGGAGTAATACGGCGTACGTAGAGGGTGGAAGTGAGGGTGGAAAAAAGCCAAGAATATCTAACCAGCAAGGACGCACATTCCATCCGTGTCGGCGAAATATAATCTTCATCGCATCAACGCGTCCCTCTCGTGCAAACTGTTTTGCGATTGTCACAACAGGGGACGATCTGAACAGAGCATATGTAGCCCCATCATAGAGGTGGTCACCTGCACCCGACACTATAAAAATGCCGTCCTCTTCACACAGAATCATCCGCAGTGTTTCGAGGCGATACAAATATCGCTGGAGATCCTCGTTCTTCTGCAACAATTCTGTGGTAAACTCACTGCCATTGTTCAGGCAGACCAATGCATCCCAACCAATCTCAAGAATCATTTTCATGTGGGTGCTCGAATCGTCTGCAACAACATGCAAGCATTCATCAAGTATCCATTGCTTGTCCGATATTGCTCGTAAATGACCCAGCGCATACAAAAATTCGTCGCGATCTCCGCGTTGAAGAAGTCCGAGTGGTCGCGTGGACAAAAATACAAGATCCTGAAATTCCAAATCGATTAGCTGAAAGCCTTCGCTACAGCTTTCATCTAATCGAGCAGCTTTCTGTCGATAGTGCATCCATATGCGGCGATGAATGCTGTCCACGTTGATGTTATTATTACCTCCTCCGTGAAGAGCAGTCACCTCTAGGGCATCCTCAAACTTCTTTACGTCCATCAGCATCTCAATAAATGGCTCCATATCCAGATTTTGAAGCTGGTTCGCAGCCCATGTATCTCCGGTAATGACAAGCTCGCATGCAGTAAATTCAACACTCTGCTTATCATTTGACGGAGATCCACTAGCACCGAATGCGAGAACGTGAACGCTGCTAGTTGAAAAACCCATTGGAGGTCGAAAGTGCCTCGCAGGGATAAGCACAAGGCGGCAGGATGGCCCCAAAGTACTATCGCCATCACTGTCGCTAGTGGCTGGCCTGGATGCAGTCTCATCTTCCAAGTATGTAATAAACCTTGAATATCTGACGCTGTTGTTCGATAGCATTATGGCCACTAAGTCGAATGCCAGCCACACAACCACCTTTATAGCACTTCCGTGGGTGCGAGCGATCGCGTCATCTTCTACTTCTTGCCAATGCAACACATCCGCGCACGCGTCAATTTGACGGATGGCAATCCTTCCAACGTCATCCACCATGCTTACAAAGTTGCCGTTCGGTGCCAATGCCAGGTGGCGGATAAAGCCTTGCGTCACGTGGGATTCTGTCGTTTCACTACCTAACATCATCTTTAGTGGAGCAAAAAGCGTGCTCTTGACGCTTGTCACAAACCCACCACGTTCCTCTCTTGTCACTACAACATCATAAGATTGCTCTCTCTCGTCCTCATTGGTTTTGTCATCTAAGTGCTGCGTTTTTCCCTTCACGATCATCGTGAAATCCAGCAGATCGGCCAGTTCTTTACTATCTGGATCATTCACGACTTTCCAGACACTTAGCGACGATGGCTCTTTCTCCAGCAAGTCCAAGCTAGGATCTCTCACCCCTCCGCTTACAACCAATATTGAGCTTCTGAGGTCGTAACATGCCGCCGTAACACCTGCATGCCACTCTGCGAGCTTCTTTACCACTTTCATCGTAACTATTCCCGCTGTATCTCTCAAAGTTGATTGATTCATTGCACTCAGTGTCAATTTAGCCAGTTGTACGCTCATACTGAGCCAAACTCCGTCCTCTGATAAGACAAACACTTTGCTGTCGCTTGGCGTCGGAAAAAAGACGTTTATGATGCTTGTTGCAGGATTCCAATGCTTTGAAGCCAAGTACTTGGATGGATGTATACAGAAAAGCAATGGAGAATTCACTGATTCTCCAGTAGAAGCCAACCATTCAGGGCGTGTAAATATCCATAGAACACCTTCAGATTTGCCCTCAGAGCATGAAATTTGGCCACCAATGACAAGAAATTGATGTCCATAGCTCCATACAAGAGACCACTTGCCTTCTTCAGCCTTGTATGCTACTGAATCATCCGTTTGCGCGAGTAAATCGAGCAGCTCTGGCTCCTCAATGTCGACATCATCACCCGTCTTATACACGCTCAAACGCACGCAATTTCGATTCGTTTTCGATTGAAATAACACCGCCATATGTGCACAAGATACAGCAAAAGCTACAACCTCAACGTCAATAGGAAGCGATGCCGCAGAGCCGTGCACAAGCTCACGAGTCGCTAGTAGCAACGGCTCGGTCATCATTATTGCCAAAATGTCAAAAATAAAATGAGGCCTAACAAGTATACCGATTGATACCGGTGTGTACATGGTATCAGAATCTGAACCGGTCGGTAGACAGAATCAGATATAATATCGCCGCGCATACCAGTGATGGCGACTGGGCCTGTGCGCAAGCCGCTTATGAGCTTCCTACGGCTGCGAGCGGCCATTCAAGAACAGCTACGGATTGAAGAGGCGCTTTTTCGTGCAGAGTCGCAGCGTAATTGGTTCATCTACAACGACGAACACGCACCAGCGACGATTGTTATGGGCATTTCAGGCAAACCAGAGCAATTGCTGCATCAGAATGCCGTCAAACGGTGTGTTGGCTTCGTTCTTGTTGCACCAATTGCTCAAGATTAAAGCGAATCATGACGTACTCGTTGCTACTCATATACAGAGACAAGATTCCAGTGCTCAAGCGTTTCAGTGGCGGCGGCACTGTCATTGTCGATCACAATACGGTCTTCACTACCTTCATCTGCAAACAGGAAGACTTTCCTAAGGTCAAGCCATTCCCACGTGAAATCATGGCCTGGTCACAAGATTTCTTTGCACCTTTCTTCTCGCGTATCTGTCGCGAAGACTTAGTAGGATCTGTATCACTGCAGCTGTATAATGTCTGCTGACTGACCTGTCAATATTTACTGGTTTGCAGAAATTCTCGCTACGAGAGGATGACTACGTCTTCAACGACCGCAAGTTTGGCGGCAATGCCCAAAGTTTGTCCAGAGGTCGCTGGCTGCACCACACCTCGTTCTTGTGGGACTTTGACCCGAAGAACATGGAGTACTTGACTAATCCAGCACGCCAGCCAAAGTACCGCCAGCAACGAAGCCATCACGAGTTTTTGTGTCCACTAAAGGATGTACTAAAGAAAAGATGGGCAAATCGCAAAAAGTTCGAGAGCGAGCTTCACGCAGAACTGACGCACGTTTTTGACGTTGAAAACGTCGAGTTTGACGACATCAAGCACTTTCTGGAAAAGGAGCATCGAAAGTCCACACGCTTTCTAGAGCTATAGACGGCCGACTGGCAATGAGCATTATTACCTCGTGTCAGTCACCGAAACCTTACGATAGAACGACATATGATCGTCATCAAAAAAGATGTTGCCGAGTAAGGTGAGCACGATATTTTCTACTTGCAAGTAGCTGCCTTTTTCAAGCAAGAAGCTTAGCTGTCCGATGAGATGAGGCCTAAATAATCATCCTTAATGGTTCCGATAGCGTTCTGCACATCACCAACATCACAAATGAGTCAATAGCTCTTCAAGCCGTCGTCTCAACTGTACTTACAATCTCCGTGACATCGACACTGACACCCATAATCTTCAGCCGTACACCGCATCCTTTGCGAATCTCTACCTCTCGATCATCAGAGATCCACGCGTTATTCTCATGGTCGTAGCCATTGTTGAGGTCCGTAGGCATGGCGTGTCTTGACACAAAGACTTGCAATGGACCGACATCCGCAAAGAATCCAAGTTGATTCACTACCGTCACAACTGCATCCAATACTTGATTCTTAAAAGGGCGGAAGAGAATCGCACGGTAGCGAATGTTGAAACACACAAAACCGGAATTGTCCTGGATCACACCCTTGCCAATGTCTTCATCGCGCACCTCAGTGACTGTAATAACGTAGCCATATTTTCCCATAGATGTTCCCTCTACCTCCTCAATAAGACGAAGACGAATAATATCGTGCAGTTTCGGCCCAAAGTGCATTGGATGAAGCAGCAGATCACGCGAGAGCTGCTTGAGGAAAAACATCACAAATTGGTCGTTGAGTTAATCCATGAAAGTGAAAGGTGACACGAAGGTAAGACACGTGGACTCAGACGCTAACTTTTGTTGAGCATCAAAATTTACAATTTTGTGACAGATGCCATTTCTATTTAGTATCTTGAACTACCTTCAGGTAACTTGAAGATAGAGACCCTTGTCATGGCTGCTTTTGTTATTCACGACGCTCGATCCTTTTAAAGTAGTAAGTGAACAGTCTATCGAAAAACCATTATGCAGACAAATTTGTCTTCTGAGTATTTATGCAATTGAAACTACAAGTGTGGCAGCTACGTCTTTACCGTATACATGTATACAGGATCAGACTTGTCGTAGCGGATGCTATTATTTTGGAGGAAGTGCGCACGACACACGTAGTTTCATCCCGTTGAACTCCTTGCCATCCAGGTCTTCCACAGCTCGATTCATATCCTCGGCACTACGTAGTGTCACAAAACCAAACCCACGAGCAGTAATGCGCACAATTTCGTATCCCAAATACTGGAACAAAAACGAAAGTTCTTCGCGTGAAGTCCCTTGCGGAAGGTTACCCACATACACCTCAAATGGATGAGGGGCTGGATGAAAACAGTCACCGCCTTTACCAGGGGTTCCAACACGATGGGTACCACGATCACCGTCACCACCTCGTCCTCGGTATCCACCATTGCTTTCACGCCGACGAGTATCGAGGTTAGGCGGCACCTCTGCGTGGCCCCACCACACACTGTGAACAATGACGCCCTCCGGATTTCCATTTTCGTCCCGAGTAGGAACCGTCAGTACAAGATTCTCACCCTCACGAATGGGCACTCGGTGCTTAAATTCATCTTGGAAGATTTCTTCAATAAACACGAGAAAGCCAGTCGGCACAATCGTCAAACGCAAGGTGAACGGCTCGCCAAACGTCAACGGGAAGCGTGACAACGCTTGTGAGCAGCCCCATCGTCCGTCAATGTTACTATTCTGGATGATATGGCCACCTCTCTGACGTCGCGGATTAAAGTGGTAAAGCACCGTACCAGGGTACGGGGCGCCACTGAGCATACTCACCTGCGTGCTGACATTAAAGCAGCAACGGGATGATCTCGGCGGCAATGTTGCATGGATAATTAGCGTGTTATTCGTAGCAAATGCTACTTCAGACAGCACTATATCCAGCGGAGTTCCTGTGGCCGAGTCCCAGTCTTCACTTCTTAGAAAACTTTCCAGCGGCAATTGGATCGATGTGCGTCCTCTCTGGATCTTGATTTCACCTGGCTTGTCACTCTTCGTACTTCTCAATCTCTTCACATTGTGCACTCCACCTACAATACTACCGGAACCTCCTTTTAAAATGTCTGTTAAAGGGTTCGTTCTCTTTACAGCCATCGACCCCGTCCTAGTCGCCCCTCCAGTCTTCTTAGCCATCAAAAGTTTCGCTCGTTCCACCGCCGACATGGTAGGTTTAGCATTCATTAATTGAGCAGCACTTGTTCCTGCGTTATTGCTACTGGCTCCCCCTGTCGACGTGGACGAGCGTTGAGCCAGAAAACTCTGCACCCTCGCTCTGTCCGACGAGACTTGACGCTTTGGTGTCGTACTAAGAGATGGTGTGGCACCTCCTACTGCAATCTTTCTAATAGACGTCAATGAGCTCTTTCGACCTAATGGCGTCCCACTTAAAGCTCTAGGAGATGTGCTGATGCCGGAAGGAGTCGATACACTCAAGTCGGAGCTAACGCCATTAGCTCCCGAGCTAAGTGATGCAGTTACGTCAGCTGAAGACCGAAAGAGCTGCATCAATAAAATCTCTTGTGCTGTGAGGTACATGCCAGCGTAAGCCTCGAGCTGCAAATGCCGCTGCAGCTCGTTCACCTCGTCGTCCTTAGCTGTCTCGACCACTGCCATCATGAGCAAATATGACGATAGGTATGATAAAAAATGGGATCGAAAATTATGTACGACCACGTGATTTAGTGTGAGAAACGTATATGTTCAAGCAACAGAATGCTGAAGGTGTGCGGCTGCTTGGTGCTGGTGTGTGTGACTGTCGTGTATGGCGAGGATTCCGGAGCACAGTTGGACAGAGCATTTGCTACTAAAAAGAAAGAGATGCTGAAGATGTGTCAGGGTGTCGATCAGCAGCTGAGCGCCGCGCAGGACGCAACGGGTCTTTTTGTGCTGGAGGACGCCCAGTTAAAGATGTTTGCGCTCGAGACACGAGCCAAGTTGCTTGAAATCAAGGAAGAAGTAAGACAGGAGATTGAGGACTCAATGGAAGAGGTGGAAACTCTGCAGCAGACGGCAGTGGAGAATGTGTCGACGTGGAAAAAGACACTGCAAGGAATTAATGACGCGACACAGAGGAACAAACAGACGTTGCAGAGGATAAGAAAGGAAAAGGAAGACAAGAAACAGTTGGAGCTGGAGAAGGAGTTGGAGGTCCAAACGCAAGAATTGAGACAGCTACAGGAATTGGAGAGATTACAGGAGCTTGAGAAGAAGAAAATGCTGGAAAGAGAACGGATTATGGAGAAGAACAAGATGGAGAACCAATACAAGCAAAGCGAGATACCGAAAGCGAGCAGTTCTGACTTGAAAGGTGAATCTGTTGTCATGGAAAAGGCTGCTATGACTTCTGAAGGACACAAATCTGCTGTAAAACGTCTGCTGGCCTGGTATGTATTTACAGAACACACCTTGCTGGAGGCAGCTACGACAATTTATCGGCAGTTTGTGTTACCAGTGGTGGCAATTATTGGCTTCTTTCTCGTGTTGGCTGTCGCCATTGGGAGGTACAACGCCGTGAAGAAGGCGCGACGCAACCGACGGGTTTTGTACTCAGGGTATCCGAAAAGCTACCGGCCGAAGCCACATTCCGAAACGAAGCGAATTCTGGCGGATGTACGACCACGCGTACGCAATCCTGTTTCGCGCCATGATTCCGATGTTATGTAGGAAACTGAAAGTTGTTTGGAGGATGCGCTTGCGAGGATTTACGTATAGTCGTATGCACAGCAACTATACTAGATAATCTCGATAATGGTATTTATATTTCGTAATGTGTCTATCGTTAAAACGCTTTTCATAGTAACTCTAGAGCATTTTGATCTGCTGACAACTACCACTCTAAGACCTGAATGGCTGCTAAATGACACAAAGCACCAATTAGAAACGCAGAATTGGTCTTTCTAGCTACAAATTTAGGGACGTTTACTATCAGCCTCATCCCATTTACTGCAAAGAAAAACCCATGCGACTTCATAGGATATGCCATTATTGCAACAGGTGATCAGAAATAGTTATTTTATACACGTTTGGGGGGATGCATATCGAAGCGGATCAATCAAACTAGAGCGGGCGCATTACATACAATATTATTCATTTTATATACTAAAAGGTGAATGGATACAAAGATGACATAATAAGGCTGAGCTCAATTTTATCTTGTAATACATTGCAATGTATCCTTATATTAATTCATCCAAAAGTAAAATTGACCACATCATCATGGTACGCTACGTTTGTCGCGCATCATCTCACCACGAGCTAAACTAAATGGTTAGGGAGCGCCGGATCAGACTGTGGGTGCTGTGCTGCTAATCATTAGCGTCATTGTTTATGTCTATTACAGCACTTGGGTGCTGCTCTCGGTACGTGTTTTGTTCAAATAATTTCTCACTTAGACTGGCAATAGTCATCATTAGCAGCTCTAAACAGTACGCAATGCGATCGTTACTGGTTCAGCCATTTATTGACGAGGACCATCCAATTCAGCATTTTTTTCTGCCGTACCACTACGCCATCAGTATCCCCGCGGTGATAATTGTACTGCTTTTTAGCGGCGCTGCCACATTCATCGGTATGGTCATGATCAAAAGTCAAAAGAAGAGAAAAGACTAGAAGTGTTGACACAAGTTACACATTTGCAGTTGCAGGAAACCAGAGCGCCATCAAAATAGCAGTATCTCTAAATTTCAGGGTTTCTAAACTCATAACAAGAAACAATCGCTACTGTATTCATTCTGCCCTAAACATTCACTCCATATACTGTAAAAGTCTCATTGACACCTGGTTGCCCATCATTGCTCTTGCTTGATCCAGAGAAGCATAGGCAAGCTGCGGAGGCGGCAAGGCTGTTCATTATAGTATGTATAAATGGAGATATAAATTCTAAACATCTATCTCTTCAGAATTTAGTAAATTTGGGTGGTGATGGTTAGCAAAAGGGTGGGTGATAAATAACGCTTTTATATATTAGACTGATGCTACATATAGTACATGCATCATAATGCTGCTAGAAATATATATGAGTAATGTTTATTGCTTACGTATTACATACTAATACGCTTCAGAAATTAGGATTTTCTGATCATGGTTTCCGACAATGAAATATAAACCTCTACATTACATGTATGCAATATATTTCAGTTTGTGTGTCGCACCCTTCGATCTACAGACGCCATGAGAAAGCGCACGCAGCCGGACACGGTGTCTGCCTTCAAGACAGCAAATAAACGCAATCAGACAAAAAAGAATTGCAAGCAGCAGCGTGTGGGCAATTTTAGGAGGTGCGCACCGCCTGGTCATCTCGATGTCGTGTAACTGCCAACCCATTATTGCTATTTGACACAGTTACTACACATATCGACTGGGTCAAAAACACCAGGGCGAACTAGAGGACGATCCGCGTCTTGCTGCATTCGACAAAAGCTGGTTCGAGGATAAGCGTGGACTCGACATTGGCTGCAACTCTGGGGAGTTGACTATTACAATAGCAAAGCGATTGATGCCAAGGTACCTGCTGGGGGTGGATGTGGACCCGCAACTTATTTCTCGGGCGAGAGGACATTTGAAGGATATTTTGAGACAAGAGCAGATTGAAAAGGCTTATAACGAGATTCCAGTAATTAAAGCCGCTACCAAAGAGACCAGAGATGGAGATGCCGAGTCACGTGCAGATGTTGGTGAAGAAGCTGAGAGTGAAGGATCGGAAAAGCAGAAGACTACAAAGGCTATGACAAGTACAAAGACAAGTGATGGAGATAAGTTTACCAAAGAGATGCCGCTGTCTTTCCGTCTATGGAAACCATCGATGCATGGTCAAGACACTGTTCCTCGAGCCATTGGCAAGGCTGCCATTGGGTACGTTAAGTTAGATTTATACTTAAGTGGGTCCGTGTTTACTTGCAGTATTTGTGTTTGCTGGACAGGTCTGCTTTTCCGTTAAACGTGATTTTTAAGCGCGAAGACATTGTGTCAGACGTGCATGCTGGCAAGGATTATCACTTCATCACGTGGTAAGCTTCGTATGATTGTCTGTGCTGTATGCGGGAGGAGACAACATAACGATGGCCCATATCTATAGCCTTAGCGTTACGAAATGGATTCACCTTTTTCATGGCGACGAAGGCATTAAGAAGGTGTTTGCTAAGATTTACGAGCTGCTGACGCCTGGCGGCCGTCTCATTCTTGAGCCGCAGCCGTGGAAATCATATCACAAGCGGAAGTTTACGTCCGAAGTCACTGCAGCAAACTACCCCAAGATTCAACTACGACCGAAAGACTTTCCGAAGCATCTTGTAGATATCACTGGTTTTCGTAGCTGTGAGTTCCTAGAGATATGCCAGACATCTTTGAAAGGTTTCCGTCGGCCAGTCTACGTTGCCCAGAAATAGGCTAATTGCAATAAGGAATGGGTTCTACATGTGCTACCCAGCACACTCGTTTAATCACTTACCAACTCGGTTGTCTTCGTGTATGCGTCTATTTAAGACTCGTCCAATGCTTGTCTCCAATGGGTTACAATGTAAGGCACGACGGCGAGTTTGCTGCTCTTTGCATGCAAGAAGCTGCAGTAATATTCGGTCCACGCCACTGGAAAGCTGCGACGTGAAGGTTCAGCAAGACTTTTCCGCAGCTTTGAACCTTACTACCGTGTCGTAGCTTTCAAAATCCACCCTTCCGCTCTTGAGCTAATAAGCACAATGTGTCGAAATTAATACGCCAGCACGTCCGGTCCACCCGCATTTAAGCTGACTTACCCTTCCGGATGATAGCAGCGGCTTGGCCTCTTGGCACACCGCCTCCAACCCCTCCTTGTCCCAGGGTTGGTATTGATCCCTTGTGTTTCTTCCACATCTTGACTCGTTTGAACATCGGTGCGTGCTTTAACGTACACTGTATCAAAAGAGCAACAATTCCGTTGGAAGGTTAAGGCAACGAAGTAAAAAAGCAGCACAAGATCCTAAATCTACTGCAAATTGATACACAATACAGGCAAATTAAGGTTGTAAGGATATATATCTGGAAACACGATAAAGAGGATCTGGCTGCCACGCAAATAAACTTGCTCCACTTGAGTGGTATTGCCGTTAATGTCAGTGCGAACAGCTTCTTTGATGACGCAATTCATATTGTCCTCCGTCTCATCCAGCAAGCCACGATACGTCTCTCCTGTCTTCATTTCAATGGACACGATCGTGCCCTCACCGTCGTGCAGCAGGATCGTGGGGATGCCCACACCGCGTTTACCCGTTACAGCCATAACACAAGCCTCGTTTGATAATGCCAACTAGCTAGTTCCTATTAAGTACGAAATGGGAACTACTTTCAAAAAAATGGGTCAAAAACAATCAAAGAGCTATTTCCAGAAAAAAATGCCGCTATATCGCACGCTGGATTACGAGGTTTATCGTACACTTAGAACTACCGACTTGTATTGCAGCAGCAAGCGAATACTCGCAAACAGCAGACCACTTAAAAGTAACAGCAGTGAAAAGAGAAGCGACTCCTCCGATAAAGAAACCGCTTAACGGTAAGACTTCTGGAAGCGAGCACGGGCGCTGGAGCCGCCAAACTTCTTGGCCTCGCAGCGACGAGGATCGGCTACCAGGAGGGTACGGTCGTAAGCAAGCAAGATGTCCTTGATCTCTTTTTTAGAGGCCTCGTCCACGTCTGTACCAAGCAATTACACTATATATCAGGATTCCTACTCAAATGGGGTGAAATGAGTGTCAGCAGCAAGACTTACACTTCTGGTAGTAGGCAACAATAGACTTGGCAATAGCCTGACGGATCGCGTAGATCTGTGCAATGTGACCACCACCCTTTACACGGATACGGATGTCCACCTATATTTCGTTGTCGTCAACAAAGACACAACACGTCAGCGCACCAATTGATCGTAGGTAGTGTGGAGTGCAAGCCAGTTGCGACAGCATGGTATTTACACGACGGTAAACAGAGCATGCACACAGATTATTTGAGTGGTGCGAGTGCTTTCACGGTAGAGCGTGAGTATAGTGGTTGACGGACGCTTAGTGGCTTAGTAAGCAGAGGGACCAGAACTACATCGTCCATGCCAACCACACAGTCCGAAAAAAGTCGGTGGTGGTGAATTGACAGAAGAAGACCATGCAGCCAAAGCAGGTCAACTTCAAGTCTGTTCGTCCTTAGCGTTATACCAATACCAAACTGTCGCGTGTAGCTCGCGATTCCAAGAGGAGAAGCGAACATTCATCGTACGTTAGAAAAACGCTGTTGGCCCAGAAGAAGCACGGGCTCGTAAGTCTTGACGCGCAGGATCTCGGGCTCCACGAGCTCGATGGGCGTGCCGTTGACCTTGATGAGGCCATGGCCGCGCTTGCAGTAAGCAACAGCCGTCGCATTTTTCTTGCGGCCAAAGACCTGAACCGATTCAATCTTGCCCTCCATTTTCTGATCCTTGTGCGAAAGTAGCAATGAAGGCGCTGGGCGTCCTCAGCCATGCAATGTCTTGACCACCCAATCCTGAAACAACATTTCGGCCAATCCACAATATGAAACACTTGGATTGGATGAAAACTAAACATGACGTATGCTGTTGGAAAGGTACGCTGCCGGTAACCAGTGAAAACTGCAAGACACAACCTTTGATACAAAGCCGTTATTATGCGCCCGCTTACCGACGATGAGATGACAACGGTGTTTGAGAAGATCAGCAAGTACATTGGCCGTAATGTTCAGCATTTGGTTACACGACCGGATGAGAAATACTGCTTCCGACTACATGGCAATATTGTGTATTACTGCAGCGAGAAGCTCATGCGCCAGTCCACCAATGTCGGCACGGATGAGCTCCTAAGCATTGGTACTGCTGTTGGAAAGCTTACTAAATCCAAGAAATTTCATCTGCGAATTACCTTTCTCGACTATCTTGCTCAGTACGCCAAGTACAAAGTTTGGATCAAGCCCAACTCAGAGATGTCCTTCTTGTATGGCAACAATGTCGTTAAGTCTGGTCTTGGCCGCATCACGGAGGGCACACCGCAGTACGCTGGGGTTGTTGTCTTCAGTATGAATGATATTCCGCTAGGATTTGGTGTCGCCGCGCAAGCGACAGAGTTGTGCAAAGACCTGGAGCCCACAGCCTACGTGGTACTGCACCAAGCGGACATTGGCGAATACCTTCGCGTTGAAGACGAAATGTTTTAAAGCAGAGTAGTAGCTTGAGCGAGGCTTGTGATTAGCTCTTCCATAGTCAGAACTTCGTGCGCCATTAACATATATAATAGACTTTTCGCGCTTGTTGTACTTCCACAAAGTTGGTTTTTTATTTGGGTTAGCTGCCTCGTTGCGTGTAAATTTGTTGTATACTCTATTGCTTCTCAGTCGTCATCTAAATGGTTAATTATCCAGCAGCATAGTCTTCATGATATTTTGAATCTGCTCGTAGGCGGCAAATATGATAGCACCAGTAGGCATGACCTTGAGAATGTTTGCCGACAAGCCCTTAAATAAACCACGGTAACCTTCGTGTCGGATAATCTTCATTGTGCAGTCCCATGTGCCTGTGTACTTGTCCGCAAAAGGCCCTCCCTGCTGTAAACGAGCTTTAATCACTTGGTACGGGTACGTAACAGTTGATGCAATGGACTGCGCAACCGCACCCATCATGAGTGTTGGAATCACGTCCATCTCAGAGCTCCAGTGCGCCAAGTACAGCCCCTTGAGTCGTTCGTACGCAACAAATTTAATCGCACCATTTGTCGTAAGAAACAGCGCAGGGATCATGCCCTTGTATAGTGCTGAAACACCTTCTGCAGCTACGATTCGTCGAAATGCATCTACACAAACAGCAACACCAATCACACAATAGCTTCAAAGTGACTACATGTAGTTACTTCAACGCGGCAGACGCACCTGATACACTTTTATAAGGTATATTCTCCAACTTCTTTGCTGCGTCTTTCCCAATTGCGTTAGCTTGCATTCGTTTATTAGTTTGCACTTGCATGCGAATCTTAATGAGCCAAATTGGGTTCGTCAAAGGCACGCAGATCATTCCAGCTTCAATGCCCGAGAAAAAGTGCTGCCACGATCCCTGGATCCATCCTTGATCTACCATTCGAGCGTAACGCTGCTTTGCATTCTGATAAACGAGCATGTAGACTCCCCACGAGATCGTCGCACCATAGAGCGCCGGACTCATTCCACGAAATAGTGCGTGCACGCCCTCTGCCACCATAATGGAGCGGAAGGCGTGGCCCAGTGAGCGGTAGGCGTGCGCAGATTTCTCATGCACTTGATAGCGCACCTTCACGAGGTCCAGCGGGTACAACATCACGGTGGAGACAGCACCAGCACCTAGCCCCGCTGTCGTATGGATCACACTGTGCCATTGTTTCTCAGTCAGTAAGTCCTTTAGCGTCATCTATTGGGGACAAGACTTGGAACGGAGACACTGACCGTAACATAAGCCATGTATGCATCTTATCAGGTTTGCATAGTTTATTGGAAAGGTTCAACTAAGATATACGGAGTGATGGTCATTTATTTGTCCTTCCGCACGCAGATGAAGCAGAATCGGAAGCGTAGAGACCGCGGTGCTCAGTTTATCCGCAATAACTTGGAGCTGCTGGGTTTTGGTAGTCGTCGAGATGCGCTGGTGCAAGCTGTGAAGGAATTATTTGAGAATGGTGCAACGAGGCTGAGGCTATAGAGAAGAATGAAGAAACTAAAGGTTAATGTGTGCATCCCTTTTGACAGCGCTGGACGCAACACAGTCGCTGGGCTCGGGCTACTCATGGAATGATGCGTCTCTACAGCTGCTGCGGATTGATGTCAAGTTGAATGGCGATACTGGTAACGTTGACATCGTGTGTGCGGATACTGGCTCTGGAATGCATGCGCACCAGGTCAAACTGCTGTGCTGCAATGCTTTTGAGACAACAAAGACAAATAGAGAGGGCGGAAAACGATGTACTAGTGGAAAATACGGTGCGTTGAAGTGATTGTGAGTAAAAGAGCTGGGATAATGACGTCTAATGAGGATGACGCAGGTGTTGGGCTCAAGGCGGCAATGCTTTACAGTCAGCTACAAGCAAGTGACGCATGTTTGAAGATTGTTACGACGTCTAACTCCGACGGAATTTTATACGTGCAGCTTTGCATCGATCCTGACTTGGAGGAGACAGCTGTCGTAAAGAAAGTGGCTCATTTTGTTGTGGATGAAAACCATCAACAATTTTCCGGGACGGAGATGCGGCTATCTCTGCCTTGTCCACAAGATATATTAGAGCTTGAAAGTGTTGCAGATACACTAACATTGTACTTCCAGAGTCTGCGGTACATTGCACCTCCGTTTCTTGGAGTGCAGTTCAACTTTGATGTAGGAGAGATCAGCACATCTGTTAAATGTCTACACGGAGAAGAACCAATCGACCGATTCGTTGCAGATCTGGGCAAAAGTGCAGATGACATTTTGTACGCAGTTCATGATGAAAAATTTGCCTCCATCAGCTGCATTGCGCTAATGCTTGGGAAAGTGGAGCTAAGTAATGAGAGCGACATTGAGGTCTGCCTACTTCGCTTCGCCAACCACGCTCCGCTGATCAATGGCGACGACTTTTTCTTATGCGGCACCACAAAGGGTGTCTGTGCGGGAAAGCTGTGGAAGAAGTATGGTCTCCGCTGCAAGAAAACCACTTCACATCTTATGAACCAGCTCGTGGCTTCACCTTTGCGAGCAGCAACTAGACTAAAGGACGAAGGTGCCGACACATCTCGCCTTGTCTTGGCTGTTGACATATGCGTCACTGACTCTGCAAAAGATACAGGGATCAAGTACGGTGGCTTAAAGAAGAACACACTAGACATTTGTTACGCTGACGGTGTACAGACTTGCTGTCGGGCCATTCTACAGCAACTCGCCGAAACTGGACGTTTGTGCACGCCACAGCAGCGGCAAGATTATGATCTCGTTGAGAACTTTGCGCCACTGATTGCAAAGTCTCTTGCAGCAATCGTTAAGCAGTCACAAGTGTGTCGACATAGTATCGTGTCGTCGCAGCTAGATCGCAATCCACAAGACCACCTCAACGAGAGGCTCATCCTGCAAGAACTTCAAGCTGCCATTCGAAACTGATAAAATACATAATGTATGGGATACGAGAGGTAATAGTTTGAGGAAGGCGACAATTGTTGGCCACACCGAAGCAGAAAAACATGTCGGCTATCGGAGCGCTTCGTGAGCTGGAGAAGGACAAAAAGGGATCGAACAATGCCGGTCTCAAGGTACGTATATCTTAAACGGGTCTGCTTCTTTCTTGTTGCAGCTGTTGGGTATATAATGCTTAGCATTGTGGTATATAATGCTGTCGCCACAGGAACTGTTCATGAACCTGCCGACCCGGATTCGCCAGTCTGGTCTCGTCAAGAGCGGCATCAACTTTGGTATAAAGGTGCGTCTTTGCTGTCAAATACTTTTTGAAAAAGTGTGAGGCATAACACTGCTCGGTCTTGTTGTGGCGTACTAGAGCTGGAAGAACTCTGGCCGGTGGCTGTGGGTCCTATCAACGACACTGCTGGTGACTTTGGTACCCCTTAGCATTGAAGTACGTATTTAGCTATGCTTTCTGCCAACTTTTGTATCAACGGTGGCGTTGACGATGGGTTTGTTGTGTTGATTCTTAGATGCTGCGTGAGGAGCAGACTAACGAAGTGGTGAAGGAGCTGGTGAGCAAGGGCTTTAGCTATAACCAGATCCAGGGCATGGGCTACATGGTGTCGCAGCCAGAGAGCACGCTCGCGGCTCCTGCTGAGGGCTCCCTCCAGTAATTTGACAGCTAGTGTTTACCTTCGCCAGTGGTCTTCGCAGCGGCTACAAGAAATCAACTTGTCAAGCTGACATTCCGCTGCGGTATTACAGTATTTTGGTTCACGGAGTCCGAGGATTTAGTTACTAGGGACTATCATTTCAAGATGTGGGAAGAAAGTCAATGAATGAAACATGGATTGCAAATAGTCACCGCCGTCGATACTAACTGCTCGGTCTAGAAGTTGACGTTTTACTGCGAAGCTGTGTACCTATTTACTCGCGCGTCTGAGCTCGCAATGCTGCACAAGCAGAATACCAGCGATGATGCCGATATCGTGCTGTTTCTGCGCTTGTTTCAAAAGACGACATCGGATGTCTCCGACGCTAAAAGCAAGGATGATTGCATCGTGGTAGTAACACACCACATCGAAGATTTGCGTCTACTCGGTTCTGTAAAAGAATCATCTCTAGCTTCCAGTCGTGCCCGTTACTAGCTAAACACTTAGGGACCACGAACACCTTGTAACTTGTCTTGGTTCACCCACTAGGACCGTTTTGTCTCTCTTGTGTATCCTTATGTAAGCTTTTTGATGCCATTCGACACCTTCATAGAAACCATCGCTTTGAGGTCGCTGTTTAAAATGCCGTTTCAGCGGTAAGTACACTGTGCTGAATACAGCGGGCAACGCTTCGACCAACAACATACAGCGGGCAACGCTTCGACCAACAACAAGCCGGTGGTGATCGCGCAGTATGTTGTTGGTCGAAGCGTTGCCCGCTGTATTCAGCACAGTGTACTTACTCCATTGACGAGCAGTACTCTGCATAATCGCTCAAATTGCCCCAACATCATAATCATCACCGACTCGATGGGAAAACTCATGGTGGCTGAAAATTCATGGTAGCTGGAGCCTTTCTGACTGGAATATGCAGCTTGGATCCCAGTTTTCACTTTAATGAGTCTGGCAAGACCGATACAAGAAAGTAAGGAATCGGGAAGATTATGAGACAAATGTCGTTCTGGAGTGAGTTACGGGGCCGCCCACTGTACGTTTAGGCTCTCAAAGCTATGTGATTGTTGATTTGAATGAATTCAAAAATCTAAACTTACAAAGCTATAACAAGCACTCAAACCATTTCCTAGGCATCTTTGCCTCGTTCGATTGTGAATCGCGAAACACGAACTTCATATCGCTATGGTTCAGCTCTGTCAAGTAAAACCGGTCTCTCCAGGATTCACCAAACTTCGATGGAGAAAACCCTCCAGCGCAGCTTTCAAAGTCTACCATGCCATCATTCTGGTCGGAGCGATAAGGAAGAAATTTCCCCAAAGCCCAAAACCCTATTTGGCGGAAGGATGGAAGTCCGGAGCTTTTCTTGCTACAAATGACTGCATACGCGTTTGCCAGGTAAGCTTTCTGTGCAGCTACGTACGCTGCATCCAGGCTCTGAGAACTGTAGTCCCCACCCTGATATGACACCGCCTTCAACGCTGGGTACGGAGGGCATAGACCCGCAATCTCTCCAAATTCTGTCGCAACCTCGCTGAAATTTCCATCACAGAACTTTTGGACATAATCTGCCGCCCCACTACCCATCATAGGTGGCGCCAAGGCCACCCACGATGAGCTAGAGTCTAGTGTGCAAAGCCCGTTGGCAAGTGCGCCAGCAAGCATGAGACCGCCCAGTGAGTGCGAAACGATGATCGTGTCAACGATCTTAACATCTGTACTATTGTCACTCACTGCCAGGATACGATCACATACTTTTTGCTGTAGTCTCCTGCCTGTCCACGGATCATTTATTGTATTCAGTCGTGCAAACTTGAGCGATGAACAGCACGGCGTGTATTCGGACATGTGGTCGCCCCAGTATTCCGTGTAATTATCCTGGTTCTCCGGTGTTTCGACATCTCTTCCCAAACCATGAAGGAAGACACATGGGCGACGTATTGATTTGCACGAACAGGACGACGAACCTGCCGACGAATCTGTCCACGGAGCTATCGACGAAACTATCGACGAAAAATCGATAGCAGCTTTCAAACTCCTCGCGTTACCTTGTATCAGGTTTCCGGTCAACAAGTACTTTCCGATCTGTGTAATTGAGCTAGGAGTCGCCACTGTCTTGCAGTTCACTTTCGATTTCGGAGTCGGAATTGTAATGTTCATGTGGGCTTTGAGATACTCAACCCTCACGTCCATATCAGTGCCTTGCATCGTAAATCCCAGCGAATCCAATGTGCACAGTGTAAAATCAATATTGTTGACCGTAACCTTGAATAGATTTTCATTCGGGCACTCCACCGCACTTTGAGAAGTTCCTGCCGCACTTGAGACAGCAGTTGCTTCATTTAACGCACTGATGATAGCGTTGATTGGTGGAAGTTCGTCGAGTGGGGAATCCTGACATTGTATGGTCACATTTTCAGCACAAAACTTTGAGGAACTTGTAGAGACACCACTTCCGTTGACAAGGTAATAGTTATGAACTGTATCGTGTTCAGTGAAGGATGAAAAGACGTCGTAGAGTACGCTGTCACCCCCGTCCAATTCGATCGGATTCGCAAATGCCGACAATTCAGTCAAGCCTTGTACCTTCATAGAGCTGCGTTTGAGCGTAAATTGGAATTTCAGAGATGGCAAACCGGTTGTTTTAACAGGACTCGCCTCTGTGTAATACCATGGTGTGAAGGCAGCAATAATACAGATACGGACGAAAGCCATCATCTTGGTGCAAAGTGGTCTCAAACTGCTCGTGTTGTTGCTCCAAAAGGAAGAATGCACAATGCTGGCCAGGGTTCCGTCAATTTCTTGCTTACAGACAGCGATGGGAGGTACGTTCATGTACATACAAAGCAGCAAATCTCACTTTCCGTCATCATTTGTATATAAAGAGGATATGAGGAAGCTCCTAGAGAGAGATCCCGTGAGCAGATCCCGTGAGCAGGTGTCCATCTTTGTGAAGATGCATGCACTAGAGAACGAATGGGTGCAGTACAGCAAGTATACCACATGTTTCGCATGACTATTTAGGTATATGCTCCTGATCATTAGTTGACTCTGTACTTTCTAGAGTGTGAAATGGACTCGATATACAAAGGCATCTGGCCTGCAACCGAGCTACAGAAAGGGCTCTAGTATATTTTCTAAGACTGCAGAGGAGTGAACAAGTGGTTTGTGCATACGATATCGCCCAGTAAATGAGATCAGAGCTGCCTTAGAGAGGCGAGCTCATATCGAGCGCATGTAGTCAAATAGAATGTGCTACTTTTGTAAAATCGAGAGACCACGTTAAAGCAAAGGCAGTTGAGCGCTTGATGGTAAAGTGCAAAAGTAAGTGTATTTAGGTCCTTAGTTCGCAATCTGTTCTGCTACTAAGCCTACTGGATTCTTTCGATTACACAATAGTAATCGCCGCATCGCGCATTACTAATCGTCTAGTCGCACATTTAGTAATCGCTTCATCGCGCATTACTAATCGTCTAGTCGCGCATTACTAATCGTCTAGTCGCGCATTACTAATCGTCTAGTCGCGCATTACTAATCGTCTCTTACTGGCCGAGACGCTTTTTCGACAACACACGTTGGGCAAATGGATCACAAGCGATTTCACGAGTTACAGAGTACACGGATAAAAGAGTACTTTTGTGTCTGGTAACGTTCCGCGCTGATCGACCTGCGAAAAGGAACCAAAGTACAACACGGACATGTAACGCTTAAGTGAAGATCAAAGCGGTGTAAGCTTACCGGTATTTATTCAGTTGGTCAGGTACTGTTAGTGTGGTAGCTCACAGACTTTATGATCATTACGCAAACTAATGTACACCACATGTAGTTAGTCAGATTCAAGTCCAATACAAAACGCTGTTTAAATCCAGTTACCTTAACTGAAAAAGGGGCTGTATAAAGAGAGCCAGGAAGCGATACATCGTGCGAGGAATTGTATTTGCTCATTGCAATACTTGACCAAAAGGTTTGTCCTTTGTCATAAGGAACAAGTCTCTGCCTAAATTAGCCACAATGAGCGAGGCGACTGCGGTCATGCCACCGCCTGCAGCCGTTGCTACCTCTCCACCTTCTGTCCCCGCTACGTCGCCATCCTGGACGTCCAACAGCAATCGAGGCGGTCGTAAACTACGTCAAAAGTAGTAGACGAGATCAAGTGCGTGACGACATGCCATCCTGGACGAGGCACTGGACAACCTCGTTGACATTTGACATGCCCAGCCAGTTGAGGGTTGATGGATGGTTATGACTTGTTGGATGGGGTCTGACGTGACAGTTGGCCAGGACAGTGTTGATGAGGCACTTTGCTGAGCATAGCCGTTAGGTTAAGCACGATAGGCCTTGCTTTTTGTTTGATTAGTACATTCTTGTTGTACCAGCTTATTCAGAAGCCTC
The DNA here is from genome assembly GCA_011800735.1 of Peronospora destructor. Taxonomy (NCBI): domain Eukaryota; phylum Oomycota; class Peronosporomycetes; order Peronosporales; family Peronosporaceae; genus Peronospora; species Peronospora destructor. The sequence continues at coordinate 55,300 of WBRY01000044.1, read as the reverse complement.
TAGCAAGCATTCTGGAGCCAATAGCCTCTCTGTTAGCCAAGGGCGTGTCATTTTGAATGTTCAAATCTGAATCGGATGCAAGAGAATCAAGAAACAAGGAATAGTCATTCTGAGCGGACACGACGAAAACGACTTCGTCACGTCCAAGGGGCGATCACGCCAGCCCAAGACGGAACTACGGCGAATACCATGCAAGTCTGTAGGAAGATATCGTTTCTGACAGGTCTTTGAGGTTTTGAAGTTCAAGTGCAAGACCAGTTACAGATAAAGTGCGACCTCACCTGTTCCGCTGCTGGATGACATCTTGACAGATGGAATGAGGAGATACGGACGCCACACGGGCCCATCACGAGATGATGTGTGGACCAGACGGACGCCATATGAAATTTGACATGGTCAAGTTGTAGTGCGGCTGGGAATGCATGTTGTAATGTTGACGAACGAAAGGTAGTTAACACTGAATATATATTACTTTTACTTTCTACTACCTTTGCACGAGTGCAACTACCAACTTTCTACAAAGGGAAGATGAAGAAGCTTAAAAGGAGGAAGTTTGCAGGATGGAGCTGGGAGTCTCGCCAAGAACAGAGATAAAACGATGAGCAAAGGAGCCGAAATATAATAGTGCTTATCGAGGTGGACCTCGCACACGGCGCATGACGTCAACTTGTTGCTGGTCTAAGCAAGAGCTGAAAAGTGGACTTTTGAAAAGGTCTGTACCGCCGTGGAATTTCTCTCTGTGTCAAAAGATTTAGCAAAGATCTGGACCATGAAATATGGCACATGACAAAGTGGCGCGATGAAGTGTGCTTAAGTTCTCCCAGCGTATGTGTGAAAACCTTCGCCTTCTTGCTGGGCTTCGACAGAACGCAGAGTAGTCTTCTACATGTGCAGATGCGCCGATACGCTATCGTGATGCCTCCGCTTGCCGCCTTTTGTTTTATCATAGCTGTGAGTAAAACAATCTTAAACCCATGTTAGCGATATTTTATAAGGATCTGTGTGCAGCAGCACTTCAATTTGGTTCAGGTCGTGTCGAAACTATAATGCTGGATTCGGCCAACTAGCATACACTCGTCATCACTGCTCGAGTCTTCCTCTTGGAATATCATGGGTACTCCTCTTGTTCACCCTTTCCTTCTACTTGCGTGTGCTCCTTTTCTGGTTCTTGTGCGCAAAGCAACCGCTGGTATTGTGCGATCTTAACTTGCAATGAAGCACCATATTTTTGTCAACCTGAAACTCCGACGGGTGCTTTGTCACATGCTTCTTCCGATGAACACCCATATGCTCTCTCCTTGTTGCGTTGTGCGCGGCTCAATAACCTTCATGTTCAGCTCCCTACACAATTTCTTGAGACCTAGAAGCTCACGCCCCGCATGCAAAGCAGTCACGAACTCTGCTTCCATGGTGAGAAGCGAGATAATAGTCTGCTTCTTGCACGTCCATGACACCATTGCACCGTCCATCGTGAACATGCATCCCGATACTGATTTTCGATCCGCCTTGTCCGCCGCGAAATCCGCGTTGCTCCAGCTTTCGATCTTGATCGGGTCACCTTGCTGACTTGTACTGTTGATACACAACCTCAACGTCTTCGTCTCCTTCAGATATCGGGCAACTCTTTTCTCCATCTTCCAGTCCTTCATCGTCGGCTTGCGTTTGTCTTGTCGCGCAATGTACTGCAAAGCACATATCCGGTCGAGTGCAACGTGCAATCCATAGCAACGTGCAATCCATAGCAACTTCCAACGAGGGATTGAAATGCCTTGACGCTTGCTTGTTCGTCTTCCGCAGCAGCAACCAGCAAATCAGAATCTGTGCATCCACTTCATTGCAATCGTTGCCAGTTGGGGTTCGACCTTTGTTTGCTGAACCCAAACCATGATCTTTCAGCAGTAGGTCGATGGTAACTTCTTGGTCCAGTACATATCCAACTTGGTCGTCCAGCATAATCCGTAGGCCGAGAAACTTGTTCACTCCTTCCTTAATCTGGAGTGACACCATGCTCTCGAAGAACTGGTTGACGACATCAATAGAAGTCCCGGTGACCAGAAATTTGTCCACATATACTCCAACAACCGTAACACTTGCATCAATCTTCTTCATACAAGCACATATCTGTCGTCCGCCGCAGGTTCTGCCGACTTTTCTTCCAGTGGTTGTCGTTTGTCGAGTTTTGACTATCGACCACCACAGCGGGTGTAGCTCCTTGAGCTGCGCCACCATCACGTTTCCTTGGCTCATAACTGTAGAAAGTTGGTAGTTGCACTCGTGCAAAGGTAGTAGAAAGTAAAAGTAATATATATTCAGTGTTAACTACCTTTCGTTCGTCAACATTACAACATGCATTCCCAGCCGCACTACAACTTGACCATGTCAAATTTCATATGGCGTCCGTCTGGTCCACACATCATCTCGTGATGGGCCCGTGTGGCGTCCGTATCTCCTCATTCCATCTGTCAAGATATCATCCAGCAGCGGAACAGGTGAGGTCGCACTTTATCTGTAACTGGTCTTGCACTTGAACTTCAAAACCTCAAAGACCTGTCAGAAACGATATCTTCCTACAGACTTGCATGGTATTCGCCGTAGTTCCGTCTTGGGCTGGCGTGATCGCCCCTTGGACGTGACGAAGTCGTTTTCGTCGTGTCCGCTCAGAATGACTATTCCTTGTTTCTTGATTCTCTTGCATCCGATTCAGATTTGAACATTCAAAATGACACGCCCTTGGCTAACAGAGAGGCTATTGGCTCCAGAATGCTTGCTAGAGGCTTCTGAATAAGCTGGTACAACAAGAATGTACTAATCAAACAAAAAGCAAGGCCTATCGTGCTTAACCTAACGGCTATGCTCAGCAAAGTGCCTCATCAACACTGTCCTGGCCAACTGTCACGTCAGACCCCATCCAACAAGTCATAACCATCCATCAACCCTCAACTGGCTGGCATGTATGGTGTAGTGCAATCGCAAAATTTGCGATCACCACTCCCCAACGGCGCCTAGACGATCGACTGCAGAGAGGTAGCCTCGAGTTCGTGTGTTGATTTTCTTGGCTTCCTTATCTTTGGTAGGACGGGTTGCACTCGTTTTGGTTAAAAAAATTGGAGGATATAAAAGAGGCTCAAAGTCCATGATAGCCAAACATTATAATCATCACCGACTCGATGGGAAAACTCATGGTGGCTGAAAATTCATGGTAGCTGGAGCCTTTCTGACTGGAATATGCAGCTTGGATCCCAGTTTTCACTTTAATGAGTCTGGCAAGACCGATACAAGAAAGTAAGGAATCGGGAAGATTATGAGACAAATGTCGTTCTGGAGCGAGTTACGGGGCCGCCCACTGTACGTTTAGGCTCTCAAAGCTATGCGATTGTTGATTTGAATGAATTCAAAAATCTAAACTTACAAAGCTATAACAAGCACTCAAACCATTTCCTAGGCATCTTTGCCTCGTTCGATTGTGAATCGCGAAACACGAACTTCATATCGCTATGGTTCAGCTCTGTCAAGTAAAACCGGTCTCTCCAGGATTCACCAAACTTCGATGGAGAAAACCCTCCAGCGCAGCTTTCAAAGTCTACGATGCCATCATTCTGGTCGGAGCGATAAGGAAGAAATTTCCCCAAAGCCCAAAACCCTATTTGGCGGAAGGATGGAAGTCCGGAGCTTTTCTTGCTACAAATGACTGCATACGCGTTTGCCAGGTAAGCTTTCTGTGCAGCTACGTACGCTGCATCCAGGCTCTGAGAACTGTAGTCCCCACCCTGATATGACACCGCCTTCAACGCTGGGTACGGAGGGCATAGACCCGCAATCTCTCCAAATTCTGTCGCAACCTCGCTGAAATTTCCATCACAGAACTTTTGGACATAATCTGCCGTCCCACTACCCATCATAGGTGGCGCCAAGGCCACCCACGATGAGCTAGAGTCTAGTGTGCAAAGCCCGTTGGCAAGTGCGCCAGCAAGCATGAGACCGCCCAGTGAGTGCGAAACGATGATCGTGTCAACGATCTTAACATCTGTACTATTGTCACTCACTGCCAGGATACGATCACATACTTTTTGCTGTAGTCTCCTGCCTGTCCACGGATCATTTATTGTATTCAGTCGTGCAAACTTGAGCGATGAACAGCACGGCGTGTATTCGGACATGTGGTCGCCCCAGTATTCCGTGTAATTATCCTGGTTCTCCGGTGTTTCGACATCTCTTCCCAAACCATGAAGGAAGACACATGGGCGACGTATTGATTTGCACGAACAGGACGACGAACCTGCCGACGAATCTGTCCACGGAGCTATCGACGAAACTATCGACGAAAAATCGATAGCAGCTTTCAAACTCCTCGCGTTACCTTGTATCAGGTTTCCGGTCAACAAGTACTTTCCGATCTGTGTAATTGAGCTAGGAGTCGCCACTGTCTTGCAGTTCACTTTCGATTTCGGAGTCGGAATTGTAATGTTCATGTGGGCTTTGAGATACTCAACCCTCACGTCCATATCAGTGCCTTGCATCGTAAATCCCAGCGAATCCAATGTGCACAGTGTAAAATCAATATTGTTGACCGTAACCTTGAATAGATTTTCATTCGGGCACTCCACCGCACTTTGAGAAGTTCCTGCCGCACTTGAGACAGCAGTTGCTTCATTTAACGCACTGATGATAGCGTTGATTGGTGGAAGTTCGTCGAGTGGGGAATCCTGACATTGTATGGTCACATTTTCAGCACAAAACTTTGAGGAACTTGTAGAGACACCACTTCCGTTGACAAGGTAATAGTTATGAACTGTATCGTGTTCAGTGAAGGATGAAAAGACGTCGTAGAGTACGCTGTCACCCCCGTCCAATTCGATCGGATTCGCAAATGCCGACAATTCAGTCAAGCCTTGTACCTTCATAGAGCTGCGTTTGAGCGTAAATTGGAATTTCAGAGATGGCAAACCGGTTGTTTTAACAGGACTCGCCTCTGTGTAATACCATGGTGTGAAGGCAGCAATAATACAGATACGGACGAAAGCCATCATCTTGGTGCAAAGTGGTCTCAAACTGCTCGTGTTGTTGCTCCAAAAGGAAGAATGCACAATGCTGGCCAGGGTTCCGTCAATTTCTTGCTTACAGACAGCGATGGGAGGTACGTTCATGTACATACAAAGCAGCAAATCTCACTTTCCGTCATCATTTGTATATAAAGAGGATATGAGGAAGCTCCTAGAGAGAGATCCCGTGAGCAGATCCGATCAGGTGTCCATCTTTGTGAAGATGCATGCACTAGAGAACGAATGGGTGCAGTACAGCAAGTATACCACATGTTTCGCATGACTATTTAGGTATATGCTCCTGATCATTAGTTGACTCTGTACTTTCTAGAGTGTGAAATGGACTCGATATACAAAGGCATCTGGCCTGCAACCGAGCTACAGAAAGGGCTCTAGTATATTTTCTAAGACTGCAGAGGAGTGAACAAGTGGTTTGTGCATACGATGTCGCCCAGTAAATGAGATCAGAGCTGCCTTAGAGAGGCGAGCTCATATCGAGCGCATGTAGTCAAATAGAATGTGCTACTTTTGTAAAATCGAGAGACCACATCGGGCAAATGGATCACAAGCGATTTCACGGGTTACAGAGTACACGGATAAAAGAGTACTTTTGTGTCTGGTAACGTTCCGCGCTGATCGACCTGCGAAAAGGAACCAAAGTACAACACGGACATGTAACGCTTAAGTGAAGATCAAAGCGGTGTAAGCTTACCGGTATTTATTCAGTTGGTCAGGTACTGTTAGTGTGGTAGCTCACAGACTTTATGATCATTACGCAAACTAATGTACACCACATGTAGTTAGTCAGATTCAAGTCCAATACAAAACGCTGTTTAAATCCAGTTACCTTAACTGAAAAAGGGGCTGTATAAAGAGAGCCAGGAAGCGATACATCGTGCGAGGAATTGTATTTGCTCATTGCAATACTTGACCAAAAGGTTTGTCCTTTGTCATAAGGAACAAGTCTCTGCCTAAATTAGCCACAATGAGCGAGGCGACTGCGGTCATGCCACCGCCTGCAGCCGTTGCTACCTCTCCACCTTCTGTCCCCGCTACGTCGCCATCCTGGACGTCCAACAGCAATCGAGGCGGTCGTAAACTACGTCAAAAAGTAGTAGACGAGATCAAGAATGTCCGAGTGCGCAAGAGTCCAGCCACTAAGGAAAAGTTGTCGAATCGTGGACTTCCCCCTCCTCTTCTGGAGCTCAATGAGGACGTCGACGATGACGATGACGACGTGGTGCACGATCGTCAAGTTCTCGGTAAAGCCAAAGGCTGCAGTTTGTGTGAACGTTCATTTACTGTGTTTCGAGCCAAACATACATGTAGAATATGTGCACAAAAGATCTGTGATGATTGCAGTAAGAACAGAATGAAACTGCATCGCAGACTTGAGAGAAAGAAAGGATCGAGATTGTGTGATCCGTGTGCAAGGAACTACTTGCACACGGAGAACGGCAGTGGAGAAGACACGGTGGGACCTTGTTCAGACACTTGTCGGTCACTAACAACGATCGTCAGTGAAGACGTGGTAATGCATAAAGAGGAAGAAGAGATCGTCAATGGGATGTCACGTCACCGCTCGGTGCAGACAAAGATGCTGACGTCGTTGATTCAAATATATGATACAGCTCCAAAGTCGGGCTCTAATGCTGCTTTTGCCGCCGAGCAGGCTGCAGCCAGAATAGAACGGGGAAACGCCCAACGGGTTGTGTATACATCTCATCTACGTACGCGCCACTGGGTGTCGTTGCTAGTTTTAACACTGCTCGTGATGCTGCGTGTGATATACTTCAATCAAAGGACTATTTTCGAAGAAAGCGCTCTAGTTTCTGATGCTGCTGCCCAAATTCCAGCCCAGCCGCCGTATTCTTTCATGGAACGTGCACTTGACAATCTGCTTTCCATGCGGACGCTTAGCGCGTATTTGCTGGGCTTAGTGCTTTTCGACGAACTATCAGCCGCAAAAGGAGGAAAGAAAGCTGTCAAGAAACCGCTCAAGCAACGTCGTCGTCGACGACGTCGAGTGCGTACAAGCAATGGACGTTGCGAGCAAACGGTATCGTCACTGGTGAACACTAGCGTCGCCAGCAAGCGATGTATTGCTGAATTACCAGCTCCTTCGTCGCCTCATATGTCCCAGGATGATGACTTGGAGGTGTCTGTGATTGAACGGAACCATGATGACGAAGGCTTTACGGTGGACAAGCTTGTGACAGCTCTTGAAGAAGGGGCTAAGAATCGTGCTCTTGATGGCAACCTGAGCCTTGGATGCTTCATGACCACGTGTACCGTCATCTGCGGCTTTTTGGGTGTATTTGGTCGTGCCACTTCCTTTGCTGGGAGCACCGTCGGAGCCTACTTCACCTCGATCGATCACAATATTGATGCTTGGCCTGAGCCAACCTCGTCAAACTCTTGGAAGGAGCAAAGCGTGAAGGCGGTGGTTGATTACGAGGTAAGCATTGGAGTGGCTGATGTGGGTGGCAAAAAGAAGCCGTCGTGCTCGCGCTGTCTGCTACGGCTGCTGTGGTTCATTCAGTTCGTGGAGGCTTGCGTGCGTCTGACTCTGCTTGACTCGACCGAGGACAGCTGCATTAATGGTGCTAGCAAGGCTTACGAAGAAACTCTGGGCAAGCGCCATCCATGGCTCGTCCGCAAGGGCGTTAACACCGCTCTCGGATCGATCCCCACGCGCAGCCACATTCTCGAAGGGCTTCACGTGGGAGAAGGCGAAGCTCTAGAGCCGCTGCGCAAGGCTCACGTTGAAATTCTGCAAGTTATTGCTGAGCTCAAGGTCGTCTTTGAAGCGCATGGACTGACAGACCTCAAATGAACTACTGCAAGCATACAAGATACACCTAGAAAAGTAATGGAGACCAATCAATACGTGCACTTTGGTACTTCAAAGGACTTCGGTATTGATAACGTTATATGATGAAAAGGCAAGTTCTTTACCGTACTCAGCTCAGCATATCAGGTCATTGGCGACCATCACACCAGCAAAAGTTAATAGCATGTAACGCTTCCAACCAGCGAGAAACCTCGATAAAACGTAGCAAGGACACGTTACACTAAACGAGCCAGCTCGGTTCTTTGAATGGCTGTCCAAACATCTCGCTCGATGAAAAAACGTTACAGATCAGTTAACATTCGAATCACTTGTTTCTACTACTAAATCAAGTCAAACGAAACGTACTTATGTAGAAGAGACCGCGTAACCGGCTGAGATTTCGAAATACTGCCACATGTCGGGTGAGAATTAACCTCCATGTTTGTAAACGAATTGGCAACTTGACACCGAGTTTTTTTTCATTCGACATACAGGCAAAAGACAGGAAAGTTAGGAAGACGGATAGACACAATCCTGTGAATTGTAAACATCTGAAATTACTTTGCTTTCTCTGCTTCTGGTCTCGTCTCCGCGCAATTGCCGGTCTCGGCATCGTAGAACATCCTTCTGTTATAAGGCGTGGTGGGATGTGTGTGTACCTCACACCACGATGGCGTCGACACTTATTCGTACTAGCACTGACATTAGCGCAATTGCTATTAACGGCTGATCCCCGTACACTACGTAAGCTTAACGTTAGGCATAAGACGGAACATCCAGACTCGGAGTTGATCTCACTTGGTGAAAATATCGACTCAGAAGTGACCTCAGTCGGCAACATTACAGACTCGGACACGAACGTGGGAGCTGTTGCGACGAAGTTGACGTCGAGCTTGACGACGGTGACGGACAAGGCATGGAATTCAGGCAGCAACAGGGACGAGAGTCGACAAAGCACTGACAAGTCTGTTTCGTTCAATAATTTGGTGAAATCGACACCTTCGACGAGTTTAAAACATTTGGAACTTTTGGCATCGAAGGGGTCGGTGTCCATGGACTGCGAAGTTATGACTCCGTGCGTTACTAGAGGCAAGACGAATACAAGCGATCTAAACCAGGATGACGACGATAACGAAGATATTGATGCGTCGTTCGACAAAGGACCAAACAACGCCGATGCTGATATCAGCTTGGACATAAAGTTAACAAACGATGAAATTACCATTCAGATGGGTACTACCAACAAAGCAGCAAATTTTGAGCTTGTTTCACCAACAGCTATGAATCCCGCACCGATAGCTCATGCGCCACCATCACCGCCACTGATGGTTGGTTCATTTGATCATAGGACACAGAAGTATCCATCTTCTAATTCGAGTGCACCGAGCGGTATGGAACCCAATTCTACCGACCATCCTGAGGTGCTCGAGAACGAGCCGAAATCGTCTTTTTCGACGGCGGCAAACAGATCTTTGGACCAAACGCTCGTTGTAATGATTATTAGTGTCGTTAGTGCCATCGGTGCGCTGGTTATGTTTGTATCGCGCAGGGTGTTAAAGGAGACGCAAGATGATGATCTGGACTTGGAGGATTCCAGGTTTTTCTAGCTCGTTCGGAGATGAATATGTGTGAACTTCACTGCGCCGGTAGTGTAATCATTGGAAAGGAGCTAGCTACCATTGCCGTAAAATTGAAGCGAGTTTGAAAAAACCCAGAAGCAACAAAAAGCTAGCTATCAATTAAAGGAGTGCACGCGAACTTGGCACGACTTTTTCTTGTTGATCTGCATACTCTGAGAGTACCTTTATTCAAGACAGCCATCGCAACGCGCTCATCAGTACTCATTTCATCTTTCCTGCCTAGTCTACGCCGTCTTTGCCTTCATCTTGGAGTACGCACGGTTGCGCTGCGTGAGCATATGGCCGTACATGACGGGCAGACCCGGTATGTACACGACAAGGACTAGGATGACCACCAAGTAGAGCGACACCGAGACATTGTGCGTATTAGGCAGTTGGATTGCGTACGCACCCGCCGATAGAAAGCTAAGTGAGCTCACCATACACAACACCTCGCCTGTAAATAAAGATCATCGAAGAAATACAACACAATGCGAGCTTTACATGTGCAGCACAAAGTCATTTTAATAACGTCAAGTACGTACCAAGTACACCCGATGGATAAAGTAATATGAAGAGATGATAACGAAGGAAAAAGAGAAAGTCTGGTACCGCATTGTACAGATGTAGAGCGTAGAACGAGTAACGTGGCACCTCTACAAGGCCCCAACTAGCCACCATAAGTGGGAATCCAAACTGATAACGTGACACGGGACACAACACATTGATTCCCCAGACCAGCCACAATCGAGAACTCACTTGCATGAAGGTAGAGCCCAATGGTGAGCGTACAAAGCCCACTGCAGCGTGCACGATCTCCATTACTGCCATAGTCTGCACCACCTTTAGGGGAAGCGACACCGCATTCCACGTGTTCTGCGCAATTTGATCCCATTCCTGACCACTCTCATATGATTTTAATACCGTTATCAATGTTAGATAAAGAACATAGGCCCAGCCAGCACATGAGGCGCAATTGAAGGCCAGCAAGTACAGGTTTAGCAGTCCATTATGCGTCATGATGTGTGAATACCACTGGAAGAGCAAGATCTAACTCTGTATACATCTCCAATGCTGTTTAAAAAACGACACCAGGTACTTGTACCGGTAAAAAAGACGGTATTGATTCCTTGCATGTCAAAACGTGTTAATAAGGTCATGACAGCAAAGTATAAATGTCAATAGTCATGCGTTTCATATTGAAGGTGCTCCAAACTCGGCCAGTTGCCTATAAGCCTAGCATGCCGAGCTAAAAGCCGAGCTTGCTCTAATGTCCAGCGAAGGGTTGTAATCTAGTCCGAGCCAAGGGTCTTGCGAATCTGCTCCGTGACCTTCGACATATCTGTGTCAGCATTCACCTCGGCGAGCTTCCCCTGCTTACGATAAAAGTCGATCACGGGCTTCGTCTGCTTGTGGAAAGCTTCGAGACGCAAGCCCAACGTAGCCTCGTTGTCATCCTTGCGTTGGATTAGAGGCTCACTCGTAACATCGTCCTTTCCCTCTACCTTAGGCGGGGCAAACTTGACGTGGTAGCTGCGACCGCTGGTCGGGTGCACACGACGGCCAGCAATGCGCTCCACCAGCACTTTGTCTGGAATGTTAAAATTTACCACAGCATCCACCGACGTATTTTCCTTTGCCAGCATCTCATCAAGCTACATACAAAAAAACCATAATCAAGACAAAAACATTAAGCACACCGTTTTGTTTCAATCGTAACGACTTGTTTCATTGCCCACACACACACACCTTCTTGGCCTGTACAACTGTGCGTGGAAAACCGTCAAGAATAAAGCCACGACGGCACTCAGGGTTCTTAATAGCGTCTTTAATAATGCCGACCACGATCTCGTCGGTGACGAGAGCACCAGATTCCATGGCAGCTTTTGCCTTCTTCCCCATGTCCGTACCGGCAGCTACAGCGTTGCGCAGAATGTCACCAGTGGCCAAGTGACACAAACAGTACTCTTCCTTTACCAGAGGTGACTGTGTGCCCTTGCCACATCCAGGGGGTCCTAGAGTAGCAGCGTGTGAGTCAGAAAATGTCATAATCTGCAGATTATTCAGATCTGATACACAAGCTGCTGCTGCGTACCAATAAAAATGGTGCGACGCTCTTTCTTATACGAGCACTCGATGCGTTTTTGCAGCTCTGACAGTAGCAAGGCAGTGGGCACAGCAGCAAGCGACATGGCAATAATAGATCAAGAAGACAAATAGACACGTCGTGACGCTCTTGGGGAGAAATTCGAACTGTCTGGACACCACTACGCCACGTTTAAGAACCCCACCCCGCTCAGTGAGTTATTGATTGTTTTGACCAATAATCAGCGGCTTTCATCGGAGACCCTTATTAATCGTAATTACAAGTGTTTTTACAACGTTGAAGTTGACCTACACTCTTGCTTCACGTACCAGCAATTGGACGGTTTAGTAATGGCTCACGTAGTCAGCAAAGAGTCCTTAAGTTTGTGGCGCGCATTCCGTTGCACGATCAACTCGGCGGCCCAGGACTGAACCAGCGGTGTACGAAACTTGTCCTTGGTGCTCTGAAAAAAATCGTCCAGTCGGATGTTCTGGGCTGTATGTAGCAACAAAGCATCAACATCACCAGAATGCATTGCAACAGTCTTCAGATAAGGCAGATGTACTGTACCTCTCTCATAGTCATCAGCTTGCAGGATCATCTCAAATTTGTCAAAATCCTGCAAAGCATGCAACAAGTATAACAATGTCGACGAACAAAACGTTAGCGACATGCACTAAACATCTCATGACAAAATAGGCACCTTAACGATCTTAGCCTCTTCAGTAGATCCGGCCTCATACTCGTTCCACAACGCACGGATCTCTGCAGCTGACGGCGTGTTGCCCAGTGTGTTACAAATCTCATCCAGCGCCTCCTGCAGCACAAATAATAACAAGCGCGTCAAACGAAGTCACCTCCTCCCCACCCAATTGCAGAAAACAAACCTTTTCCATACGATATTTATCCTCTTCGGCAACACCTATTGACCAACACGTTTCAATGTCAATAAACCGTGTCTCATCAAGCTAGTAAAAACAAACTCTTTCAGAAATTGACCATCGTGAGGTGTGATATCTCCCACCAATGACTCGGCCAAATCGTGCACAATTGCCATTTTCATGCATCTACGAGCATCAATACAAGACACTACGCCATTAGTACAGCGTAATGAATGGCCAGGAACGAGTGACAATCTCTATCACGTACTTGGACCGATTTACAGTCTCATTGGCGTCATCCAAAAGCATGCAGCACATTTCCATACGATACGTATGATCAGCTACGGACTCGGGTAATGCCACTTTATTATTCACCCATCCAGTGCGCTTAAGAGTCTACAGCGACAAAAGAATGACACAATCAATAGAATGAAAAGGTCGTCAGTGACAACTTCAAGATATTAGCTAAGTCTCTATACAAAGAGAAGCAGTAGTTACGTATTGTCAGCTATTGACTCACTTTAAGACGACCGCAGAGTCGTAGAAACTCGATAGCATTTAATGCCTTTGCTCCTGACATGCTGCCCAATGGAATTGTAACCCAGGTTACGACTTACCGGTATGCTGCACTTAACGGGATATGTACCGAGACTCACAGCTTCTTTGGTTTTTGACCAATCATGTGCCTCGATACACCCATTTTCAGATCAATGTGGCCGCGACGACAAGCATCGAATGGTGGCTCTTCAGCCGCTCAGAAATCACTTGCCACGGCTCCTTTCGTATTAAAAACTGCATCACCATCTTCTATGCAATCTTCTCTTTTGATGCCTCTTTTTACGTCGCGTAAAAGTGTCGAGAAGGCTGAAAACACAAGTGTCAAACCTCACAACGAAGCTAAATCCAGTGTCGACGACGCTGCGTGGCTTTTTCGAGCTTTAAACAAGAAAAAACTAAAGAAAGCTAAGACTGAGACAGAGAAGAAGGTCGCGAGACCATTAAACATTGTAAATTTGGGTAAAAAGTTGCAGGAAAAGTCAAAAAACGATCGAAAAGGTGGCACATATGGACTTACCATGTCGATAAAGGAACAGCAGCAATTGTGGAGAAAAGGAGCAGTCAAGAACCATCAAAACAAAGCAGAAGTTTGTGCAAAAGATCAAGAACGAGAACAACAGGAGACGGGCTTTGATCGTGTCTTCCAGGAAGTCTTTTGCGAAAAACAAGGAGAGAAAAGAAGAGATGAAAATGAATCAAATGGTATTTTTTGTACGAGAGCTAGAGGAGCTGAATCTTCGGTGCTAGGGTTACCATCATTGGGTTCAATTAATGCTGAAGACGGTGGAGAGCAACGAGCTTCAAATGAAGAAAAAGAGGAAGAAGAGGAGACGTGGGGGTTTGCTTCAGCTGGGAACGACGTACTAAATCTCGACGACTTTTCCGCTCCGTCTGGGAGTACTGCAGTAAATTTTAGCGGGTTTGTTGAGGCTACAAAGGCAGTGGAGTTTGAGAGGTGGAAAGCGGAGGACACTCAACGTGTCATCAGTGATAATTTCGTGCGACTCAACATGCGAAAGCGGTTCAAGGGAAGTTCTGGACGTGCAAAGAAGCGTCCGGCGTATTTACGTGCACGCAATGAGAACTTGTTGGATGAAGCCACTAATGATAACTCCAACGGCATCACTCCGCTTGTTGATGCAAAAGGCAGTCAGCAGCGCAAACAAGAGAAGCCACTGATAGCCAATGATGGAGTGGACTTTATTGAGGAATGCCTAGAGGCATTGGCGAAGGCTGAGAAAGCTCGTGGTCTTTCGGCTCATAAGACCTTGGAGTCAACAAAACGAAAGCGAGAGACACAGCATTTACAACCGCCAAGATGCCACCATGCGCTCGTTTGCCAAAGCTTGGAGGTCAAGAAAAGAAATAAAAATCACGGCCGACGGTTTTTTGCATGCCCGTTGGCTATTGATGAAGGCCACTGCGATTTCTTTCTCTGGGAAGATGACCACGTTCCGCTTGCACTACAAACGCTCTTCACTGCTCCGTCTTCAATCGATTCTGGTGAATCAGCGGCAGAAGCAGAAGCTATCGAGTGTGTACCATTGGATATTGAGGCATCTGAAGAAAAGCAGCGTGATGCAATGCTTACTAACTTGCGGCTGGTGTTTGGACACACCGATTTCCGCCCCGGACAGCAGTGGGCTATCTTGAGGGTGCTGCATCGACAAGATACACTCCTAGTGTTGCCCACGGGTGCCGGCAAATCTCTATGCTATCAGTTCCCAGCACTGTTCTTACCTGGAATCACGCTCGTGATTTCGCCGCTTATTTCGCTGATGAACGATCAGTACGAGAGCCTTCCTGCGCCTCTGAAGGCTCGTGCTGTGTGTCTTTCTGGATTCTCTGGTTCCGCTTCCGGCTCGTCGAAAGCAAAGCATGCAGCCTTTGTACGTGATCTGTTGGCAAATAAGCTTTCACTTATTTTCCTGTCACCAGAAAAGGCATTAGGTGCGGGAATGCAGGCGCTTCTTGCGATGCCGCGTGTTCGAGCTCGACTGGCACTAGTGTGTGTTGATGAAGCGCACTGTATTTCTGAATGGTCTCATCATTTCCGCCCAAGTTACCTGCGGTTGGCACAGATTTTCCGCCATGCGCAGTGCGTTCTGTGTGTGACTGCCACAGCTTCACGACGCGTTGTGCATGACGTGCTGCGCCAACTGCGCTCACGTCGTGAACTTCAGCTCGCGACCAACAAAATTCATGACGATGAAAGTAACATGGTGTTGCAAATGCCATGGCAACGGAGAAACTTGGCACTTGAGGTCCGGTCTGTAAGCTGCAATGATGAGCGGCTACGGCATCTTGTTCACATACTTCCGGAGCTAAGCAAAGGGTCGACCCCACCCTCCAAAGCGAATGGTGGGGGTGTCATCGTGTACGTTCATCAGCAGCGACAAACAGAGGAGTTGGCAGCTTTGCTTCGCGAGCAACTGCCTTTTACATGGCGCGGTTCCGGCAAGGTGATGGCGTTTCATGCTGGTATGTCTTCCGAAGCAAAGGAAAAGGTTCGCACGGGCTTCGCACGAGGAAGAGTACGTGTGGTGGTGGCCACTGTGGCTTTTGGCATGGGTATAGACAAGAAGAATGTACGTGCAGTTGTGCATTTTCACATGCCATCTTCGGTGGAGGAGTACGTACAGCAGGTCGGACGAGCTGGTCGTGACGGAAAGGCTGCGCGAGCACTCCTTTATCTGCTGCATGAAGACGCTATTCACTACCGCTCGTTGCTTTTCTCGACGGCGCTACACCGCGACCAACTTCGAAGACTGCTCACACTTGTTTTCCTGGATCATGCGATTTCAGCAGCATCAAGCAAAAATCATGTCATCGTAGCGGAATACTTTAGCCAAGGAGTTGGTGGCCTGACACTAGTGTCCTTAGAACGAGATTGGTTAGAACGCCACCTCGACCTTAAGGAGGCTACGATCGAAACGTTTCTTACGCTACTGGCACTAGAGACGCAGCGTGTCAACAAAACCAACGAAGATAACAGTTTAGGTTTGCGCGTGATGCTGCAGCCTTTGAGCATGAGTCGGTGTACGCTGCAGCTACTCGAGACGCAGGCGAAGAAATTGGCAACGCATTCATGCGCAAAACTTTTGCTTAAAGCTGTGCAACGTAATGAGCTTCCAAATGCACGTGTGACACATCGCAAGGACGGGTATCTGAGCTCCTGGGCTGTGGACTTTCATCTACATGAAGCAGCTCAGTGGTACAAACGTACAATAAGTGCTCGCGGAACTGTAGAGAAAAATGCTACCACATTGGCAAGTTCAGGTGCCCAGCAGGACGAAAATACCGACGCTGTCGCTGTTGCTGCTGCAATAAATGAACGTCGAATGCTTCAGGAACTGCGGACAGCCCAGCAGACTGGCCACGTTCAGCACTTGTCACTATATCAACCAGCGTTTCAGATACAGTTGAGTTGGCAAGTTGAACTGAGCAAAAAGACGAAAGCTGAGGTCGTAGAGCGATGGACCAATATATTGTACGCGAAGCATGAGCACCTCGAGTCTCGCCAGCTTGCCCGCCTTGCTCATTTATATGGAGCTCTGCATACAGCTGCATTGCCGACGCCATCACCGATAGCTTTAAGGCATAGGATCGAAGATGAAGAGGACGAAACAGAAGTTCTTGAAGATAAAGCGCTTGCTCTTGAGATCAAGCTCGAACACTATTTCGACGACGACGATGATAAAAACGATGGTAACGAAGCCGAAAGTGGTTCTGAAGACAAGCATCTCCTGCAAAAGATTCTACGACCGCTGACGTCATCTCTTATTGAATCCATCGAGCGTGATACCTGTTCGCTTATACAGCTTCGTCTTGATGGTAGTGATCCGATGGAAGGTTGCGAAGCCGAAGGCCACAACAACACAGATGATGGCACGAAATGGACGAGCTATTCGGTGGCCAAGGTCTTTCATGGTCTAACAACTCCTCAACTTCCAATTCGACTATGGCGCGACCATTTATGCTGGCGTCGTTATTCTGATGTGGCTTTTGAGCACATTGTTCAAATCGTAAATAAAGTGTTGTTGGAAACCCAGACTACAAATGCAGCGGGTGTTACGAGCGACAAGTACGAAACTGGTCCAAACTCATGAGAAGTGTGGCATCTTCGAAAGTAAATACTGCGTGAGTACGAGCCACTGGACCAGGATGGCCAAGAAAAAGAATTGCAGAATATTGGCCTTCTGCTTGACAGCTGCAAGTGTCACGTGTTGGAAGAAGGACTGCGGCTTTATAGATTACAGATGGCTCGCTTATCAAACTTGTCACCAATGCAAATGTTCGCAGACCATAGCACATTCAAAGAGAGCTTAAGGTTACGATAACTTCCGACTTTGCCTTTAACAGTCGTCATCTTTACAAGTAGATATCAACTAGTGCCTTCCATTATTCGGGGCAAATCAATACGTTGTCATTATGTATGAGATATACCGTAACTTTGCGCGGAACAAGTCCAACTCTGTCTGCATTGCTCATGCACCGCAGTTAGCACGCGCGAGGGGTTACACACCTTGTGTAGTAGACTGCACACCAAATCTTGTCTGCTTTGTCAACTTCCAGACCAGATTCTTTGTGATGGGCATGAGGTATTCGAGCAGGTGATATCATGCAAACCATTGATTGTCGGTGACATTGAAATGACGTGTTCTATCGAGTGTTTAGCATTGACTTTACGGCAGTTCTTTCGTTTGCAGTGTCATTGAGTACTACGGACCAGAGCATCACGGACGTGCAAGATTGGAATAATGTCAAAACGAAGACGTCTCTGGAATGGCCTGCTCTTCGGTTCCATTTCAGCATCAAACGTAACTCGGTAAACGTCGATGCTTTCGACATGTACGCTAATCCCATTGTCCTGGACAATAACAACTATGTGCTCTATGATGTCTACACCACGTTCACTCAAGACAAAATGCGGTATAACTACACGCTTGTGAACGGCATCCTGTACTTGCAAAGTACTTGGTTTTCGACCGACAACGCTTCAGCCTCTCCAACTCCAGTAGTGGCGTGTTTTGGCGCAGAATTTATTAAACTTCCATCGATTAACTCCATCGTGGCTGCCGTCAATGAAGCAACTACAGTGGCTAACAGTGATAGTGATGCTAAGACTCAATGCACGACAGGAAGCTTTTACAAGACTACGCTTCATGGTATCGACTACACAATCTGTGAGTCAAGAACAAAGGGATTTACAATGCAAAGCAGTGACATGGACGTCTCAGTAAAGTACTTACACAGTCACATTGACATTCAGCTCCCGATCATAGACCACAAGTGCTCGTCTGCAGCCTCGTTCACATCAGTAACGGCACTCGGATACTCGCTACTCACGGGAGAACCAATTCCTACGGATGACAGAGAAAGCTGAAAAGTGCTATTGATTTTGGCGATGTATTGAGTTTAAATTCGAAGTCGTGCTCGTGCAGGTCGAAACGGCGTCCGTGCGTCTTCATGCATGGACAAGGTATTCAACCTGAGATGGCAGACCAAGACTCGTTTCCTCACTACGTGTTCCATGTTCACAATTCATCAGGAAGCTGCATAAACAACTTGCTTACTTTGTTGCTTGCCTCGCGAATATATTGAAGAAAGGTTTTGCGACTACACCTGAAAGTTGTCTTACAAAGCAAAGCTTGAAGGCGTCCAAAGTAATTGGATTGTCGATCATTACTCGGTCTCGCTCGGCCATACGCCTACAGGCTTGCACAAGGATTGGTGATATAACTTCATAACTTGTGTTACATCAGGCATTCAAACCATTTCACCGGCATCTTAGCGTCGTTTCGTAAAGGCGAATCACCCGCGAGAAACTCCATGTCAAAATGGTTGAGCTCGGCCCTGTAAAAGCGGTCACGATATGTGTCACCAAACTTATCATCTGGAAATCCACCGGCGCAGCTCTGAAATTCAACCACGCCATCGTTCTTATCAGACTTCTGAGGAACGAGCTGTCAGATAGTGTAAGTTTTAATTGGTAAGTGGACAATAGTCCAGAAGAGCTTACGCCGCACATGACAGCGTACACCTTGTCGCGATAGACCTTATGTGCAGCTTTATAGGCAGCGTCTAATTTCTTAGAGCTGTAACTCTCGCCCTCGTACGCCAACGATGTAATTGACTTTTTTGGAGGGCATTTTCCCACGATATCACCAATATCTTTAAGGATTTTACTCGCGTTTCCGGCACAGGTCTTTTGGATAAAGTCTGAGGCCATGCTTCCTTTCATCGGTCCTGGCATAGCCACCCACGTTGAGCTTGAATCAAGCTCGCATAGACCATTAGCAATTGCTCCAGCCAACATGAGGTTTCCCATCGAGTGGGCAACAATGATTGTGTCTTTGATTGTAGATTTCGTGCTGGAACTACTCATGGCAAGAGATCGGCGGCAGGTTGCTTGCTGTAGTGCGTTGTTGGTCCAAAAATTGTTTATCGTGTCTAATCTTGCATATTTCATGGACAAGCAGCACGGGGCGTGTTCGGTAAGATTACCCCATACTGAAAAGTGTAAGCATTACAGGGACATGCATACCATTGTTTTATTTTTTTTGTGTATTTCGACTTTTGAAGCTGCTTGGTGAAGTCATAGAAGGATGGCTGTATCGCATTTGTGCCTTACATCAGCTTCATCTTGTGCACGCTCCTGAGCACCATGAAAGAAGCCCCGATAGCAAGACCTGTCACTGCAAAGCCAATCGTGAGCGCGACCCAGCCAATCCAAGCGCCAGGGTCTGGGAACGAGTAGCTGCCAATGTCGGTATCCCATTGCGGCTCTGTCCAAATAGGCATTGACGAATTCACAATGTCGTAATGCAGCGCGGTCGTAGTTCGCGTCAGTCCCGGCGAGATGGCTTCATGATGAAACGCACACTTGGTAGCACAGACACCTGGATAGACGCATTCCATCCCCTTTCCACCATCGCTGCAGCCTTGGCTCTGTGAGCATGTGGCAGCAGCATCGGCAGTATCATTCGGGACCATCGCGGACGCAAGAAAAGCACGAGTAAAAAATTCGTATGCGTTCGGGAAGAGGCGTACGGAGTAGTCTTCGTCCGACCATGACTCGTTAAGAAGCGAAAGTATCGAGTTGTTACTCTTTTTCAAAACCAGCGTCGACCTATCGACATCCATTGAACCGGCATACAGAGTGGCCGGCACAGCATATGATGGAGATGCCGTGCCCAACAGACTCAGATACTCAATTAATGTCGTCTTCATGTACTGAGAGTAATTCTTCATAAGGTCACAACTCCAGTCCGTGGTGATGCATAACAACATAGACTTGACCAGCCATGTATCCACCTTGATCTTGTCTAGCTGCTTTGTCGTAGCACCATTCGAGGCAAGGGTGAATACGCTCTCTGCCAGCACCTGCGCAGCCTGCACAACAGCATCAATATTGAGGAGCGCGAACTCGTCATGCCGACTGTTATACGTCTTCTTCGAAGTGTAGCTGTCGGCATATCCAGCTAGCACGGCGCCCACAAGGTCTCGCTGACCGTATTCAGCATCATTTGTAAAAGAAGTCAACGGTGTAGGAGGAAGAGAGCCTGTGTTACCCTTGGTAATTCCAGAGGCAGCTGACGGTGCGTTCAAAATGGCGTCAAGAAGGTTACTAGAATCGTTTGCATGGGGATTCACGTGCACAGTAAGATTTCCTGATTCTGGTAGGATCCCAACCTGATCAACTGCAATTGCGTACGCAATGTTTGCAAGCTTCAAGTTGGCAAATTCCGTACTACTCAGCATCGGAGAGGTGCAAAAGGTGTTGCCCATCGGCGACAACGAGTCATCAACAGGAAAGGCACAGGCACCTTTTGGGTCTTTGGTAAATTGCTGTAGGTCTGACAAAAACTTTCTCGATCCAACAAATCCAAATTTTTCCGCCTGAAAAGCTGCAAACACCACCTTCTTGGTAAAAGATGAGTCCGGTAGTCCTTTAAGTGCATGAGCTGCGGCCAGCAAAGCCACAAGTCCCGATGCTCCCGTGTTGGCTCCGGATGCCAACACATGCGACAATGACGTTGCATCCATCCCTGCCATTACCATGACAATGTCTTTTGATTTTAAATTGCCTCTCATTGCCCATGCACTTTGTCCTCCAATTGGGTCACATTTCGGACTACGATCTCCGTATATATTCATAAACTTCAAACACTTGATGGAATCCATTTCTTTCGGTCCAAAGTAATAGTTCATAAAAGCCTTGTACGTTGCTCCAGTGGTCTTTTTCATATTCATTTGAGCCCGTTTCATGAATTCAGCACCAATTGTCGCATTTTGCAGCATCACGACTGGAAACGGCAGTAGTTTCGTCAATAGTCCAATACCTGTTGGATTCCACTTGATTTTATCATTGGCAAAGGGGTTCAAACGTGCATCCACAGTGCCGTCTCCTTGAGGTGTTGAAGATTCAAACGATAAATTCGACACTTTAGTGTTCGAATCCGGAAAGACAAAGAGGCCGCCAATTCGATCAAAATCGGAAGAGATGACGTCGTAATCAAGCAGAGATTCAGCCATGACTAACACGCTTTTTGTATTGTCATTTGAAGGCTTGGAATGACCCATAACAAAGCTTTGAAGGTCATTTCGAGTGGTAATTGGATAAAGGAGTGCCATGTCGGAATCTGAAATACTGCGACAGCCAATGCTTCCCTTGGAATGAAACAAACGGACACATTCACCGCCTGACGCGATCAACTGTTCAGGCTTACCAGCAGTCACGGAAGAAGCCTCTACTTTGCATAAATCAAGCAACAAGAAGGTCGCAGGAAGCAGCGATGCGAAAACGGGGAGACGCATTGGAAACTGAATTGATTATTGGGGTTTTGGAAACTGAATATTTGCACTTGACTATTGTATTTTTGACACTCTTTTTTTGGTGACATTTGAAAACGTAAATTGGAATTAATGACGAACCGACGTGAACTAAATGTCCGCGAGTTGCTGGAGCTGGAGCGACAGATTTATCAGGAAAGTATTGATCGGGTACTCCAGCAACAGGAAAAGCTAAGCGCGGGTACATTGGAAGAGTTTGTGCGGCGTTGCAGACCGTTTGAAGTCGATCGAGAGTCGGAATTGCAAGTGGCGCAGCATCAGTTTGAGTTTTCACAGCGAGACGCACAAAGTCTCTTTGATTTTGACGTTCAACAGGCTCAGGACGTCTTTTTATCGGACAGACAACAACTCAAGGGCAAGTTGCTGGATCGTGTACGACGAGAACGACAAAGAATCGAGAGGAGACTCGATGAGGCAAATTTTGACACGAGCAACTTCAGGGGGTCAGAGAGATGGAGTGATAATGTTGTAGGAGTGGAGAAAATGCAGCCAAAGTTACTGGTGAAACAGCTGAAACGTGTCCAACGGAGGACACGGAAAAGTTTCAACTTTCGACATTTGTCACGCGGAGTGCTACCAATACCTGAACGGATTGTTGAGGATTTGGTAGAAGAGTGTGCAAAGTTGAAAAGGAATCGAGAACGTGAAGAAACACTGAAAATGGGGGAAGAGGAACGTGTGGAGAAAAATGTGAAGGTGGTTGTCAGTGCAGATGGACAAGAAGTGAGATGTCATATATTGTGTGGAGAAAGGAAGAAAGGGGTGGATGAAACGTTTCGTGTGGGGGATGCAGTGGTGTTAATGTCAAAATTGACTGAGGAGGATTTTTATGGATTTGTGTCGGCGATTACAATTGAGGAAGTTAAGTTGGTGCTGGTATGTGGAACTCATGTACGCGTGACAATTGCTCGACTTCGCTGTGGACAGTGTGTACTGCGAAAGCATTCGGAAGCAACACGTTTACCTATCGAGAAACGAGAAGATACACCTTTGTTCGAAGTTGTTACTAGTCTTGACAAGCTGTTACAGGATCCACCGGATGCTCGACGACGTGCTGATGCAATTATGAGTATGAGCATTTAACCCACGCAGATTGTTCTTTTTACTGACGACTTTATGGTGTATGTGCAGAACAATTGAAGCAAAAGACAACATGTTAGAGCCTTCGCTTATCACAGCTTCTATCAGGGATATCAAGGACAAAGTGTTGATAACCGTCTACTGCATCTTTTCGTGCGCTGCCGCAAGCTCAGTACTGCCAATTGAGAGCAGCGGATGGAAGGTGTTGATGAATGTGTAGCGCGAGAAGGCTACGAAGAGGCGGCGGTACCACACGAACTGACTTTGGTGCAGTGCCATCGCATTGTAGTTCCACATCGGCCTAAAGACAAACACGAATTGTCGTTCGTCTTCTCTCTGGCTTGACAACCAAAACGACAACGCCGTATCGAGCAGCCCCACGTACTTGCGTAAAACAGTCGTGCTCTCCAAAGCCCATCCTCGAACAACCTTTGTCTCTTTTCCATCCTCAGCTGTAGGGGTGTTGCATTTCTCCTGCTGCTCAGAAACAGCTTGTTTCACACCGTAGTATGTAGCAATGTGGTTCGGATGACCCGACACTCCATAGTCATCAAAAGTAAAGATCTACAGTCACCAAGCACAAAATGGTCAGCTCTACTTCTAATATTTCCAAGTATTTTCTTAACCAACCACCCAACTGACCGCATCAATCTCGTTCTTTTTCACATACTCTGCTACAATAACAGCAATATGGGCCACATCCCATTGATTCTGCATACCATCTTGAAGCTTGGGATCTTCCAGAGCTTGAACATGTTCCAGTGACAATCCAATGTACGTGGCACAAGCTTTGAGTTCCTTCTCTCGGATACTGCCCAATCCATTGAAATTACCTCGAGAAAGACACAATAAGTGCGTCTGCCAACTGTTACTGCTATTTTTCTCTAGCGAATGCAGCAAAGGTAGGAAGAACATGCTTTCGTCATCGGGATGTGCAGTGACGATCAATGCTCGTTTACACTGAACAGGAGTCGATAAAGACATGGCATTTTCAGATGTAGATGATGTAAAGAATACTAATACTGCAATAAAGAAGAGGACCACATTGGCGCCTAGTAAGAGGTATCTGAACATCTCTATTGAAGTCTGTAGCTCATCGTCGGCCTTGTCAAACATGTTTTTTGGTATTACCACCGAATTTGTATTGAGTTTCGTTATGATATTGAACTGGCTACATTATGTAGCAAGAGCTCTTGATAGCGACTGAGGAATACTGCCGCTGTATTGGCGATCTGTACAATGGAATGGTATTGAAGCGATTGCATCTTAGTTATAATTTTGTTGGGAGTGACACTGACGAAAGCGCTCGAGTCCAATAAGAAATACGCAATGGACAATGCAGAGACTCTGACGTCGAGCTCTGGAGGTCTGAATGGCGATATTTGCTCATCTTTGAGCGGGATTTCAAGGATGTATGGCACTAGGATATCCACTCCGTCGCCGTCGATGAATTGTTGTTGTAGATGAGGGTCTGCAATGCAATTACAGATACCTCCCATTGCAAATTCCATTAATTGATGCTTTCGTGAAGGTGATGTTGTAATTTCTTCGTCGTGATTGGCATTGCTGGAGTCTTTGCCTTTCTGATCAACGTCCAAGATATCAAGGAATAAGTCCATAATGCGTAGACGACCGAGGGACGTGTAGTTAATGGGGTCATAGGCGAAGTTGGCTAAATTTGCCACCACTTCTTCCTTCCGGAGAATGTCAGGCGATCGTTGAAACTCGTCTACCAGTTGCTGCAAGTATTCGTGGCGTGGTGCTGCGTATTGGCTTTGTCGTTCTTGAAGACGCTCACGTGATGACAGCATAATTGTTCTGCACTAGACGCGTTAAAGCTGAAATTTATAAATGGAAAATGGATGGACGACAGCAAAGTTACGCTGCAAGTGTAACTATGACACAAGTGCAGTCAAAAGGTTTTCATGTATTGGACCCAAGCGTGTATTTGGCAAATGACCTACACTGCTGTCATTGCTCTCTCTACAAAAGCTTCTTGTAAGGTTTGATAGGATTCAAGATGCTGCGGCACATGGGGTTCGTGCAGCGTGCGCAGTTGAGCGGATACGCTGGTGAGTGCAGCTCATTTGAGTCCAGGTGCTGCTTCACGATGTCAGCCTGCGCCTTGAACAGCAGAGGCTCATCGTTCAGCGACGGACACCGCTTAAAATTCTGCGACGGAGAGTAAAGTAAACATGCACACATTAGATCGATTATCTTTACTAACAGAATAAAGGCCTTTACCTACCGTAATGCCAGCTTCCTCGGCCTCCTCGCCATACTCGATGTCAATCTCGTAGAGCGTCTCAATGTGGTCCGACGTGAAGGCAATGGGCACGGCCATAACGTACCTGCAATCACATAAGCAACGTCGAAATGAGCAAAAAGGCAAAACAACCAGGTCAAAACGCACTTATGCCCCTGCTGTCCATAGTGCTTAATCACGTCACTAGTGCTTGGTCCCATCCACGGCAAGTAACCGACTTTTGATTGCCAGCTGAGAATGTGCGGGTTCTTTCCAGCCAATTGTTTCATCACGCGATCCGCCGTAGCAGCAATTTCGTTCACGTACGCGTCACCCTTGTACACTGTCTTCATGGGGACTGAATGTGCTGAGAACATGATAATGACCTTGTCTCGGTCTTCTGGTGCGTACTGCTCGAGTCCAATCTTGACACGGTTTGCTACAGCCAAAATGTAGCCCGGGTGTGTGTTCCAGCGGTCAATAAGCGACCATTTAAAGTCCTCCTTCATATTCAATCGATCCAGCTCACGCCACAAATGGTTCATGCTCGAACCCGATGTGGTGCATGACCATTGTGGGTACTGTGAAAAAGCTACAGCACGCGTAACACCATCCTCCTTCATCTGCAACAGTGACTGCTCTGTCAATGGATTGGCATAACGGAAGAACACGTAGTGCTTGTGTGGTGCACTCTACATCCATAAACAAACAAGAAAATTAGCATTGTTCACACTTGCTCAGTTTTCAGAGTTCCTCGTACTTCTGGTCGTATCTCGTCCAGAATTTTACATAAGTTTTCACCCTGAATATTAGTCCATTTAAGGATGGGAGAACCACCTCCAATTTGGGCATATTGGTCCACAATCTTAGGTGTACGGCGCTTGGCCACCCATGGACCGACATAGTCCTGCATTGGGCCCATGGGAATCAACTCTGGGTCTGTGAAAAGGTTTGTGAGGAAACTCTGTACCTCTGGTAACGTAGATGGTCCACCCATATTAAACATTGCAATGGCAGTGGGAGCTTTCTTGGCAAGAGAGCGGATGGACGTCATGATAAAAAGATTCTAGAGACTCCGTTAATCTATATGGATATGTCTGAATTGAGACTGTGATTGCCGGACACGACAAGTCCGACTTGCCAAAATGATCATATTGTAGCGAGTTTGAAAGGATCTAGACACTATACAAAGAACAAGAGCACAGTCGACGAACAGAAATGTATGTCTAATTTAGTACTATCAAATTCATGTCATCAACATAATCTTTTCGTCAAACAATGCCGCGCGAGATCATCACTCTGCAGGCAGGCCAATGTGGGAATCAGATTGGCATGGAATTTTGGAAACAGTTGTGTGTTGAGCACGGTATCTCTGCGGACGGTATTGTACAAGACTTTGCCACGTCGGGTCATGACCGCAAGGACGTTTTCTTTTATCAGGCAGACGATGAGCACTATATTCCTCGTGCTCTTCTTATGGATTTAGAACCCCGTGTGATTAACAGTATCAGTACTTCGACCTTTAAAAACTTATATAACCCTGAAAACTTTTTCATATCCAAGGAAGGTGGTGGTGCAGGTAATAATTGGGCCTCTGGGTACCACCAAGGTGAGAGTCACCATGACCAATTGATGGAAATGATTGACAGAGAAGCCGATGGATCCGATAGTCTTGAAGGTTTTGTATTATGTCATTCGATTGCTGGAGGTACTGGCTCTGGGATGGGTTCGTACTTATTGGAGAATTTAAATGACCATTTTCCTAAGAAACTTATCCAGACGTACTCGGTATTTCCAAACCAATCAGACTTTCAAAGTGATGTGGTCGTACAACCATACAATTCTCTTTTAACTATGAAGAGATTGGTCTTGAACGCGGATTCGGTAGTCGTACTGGATAATACAGCACTAAACAGGATTGCAGTCGAGAGATTGAGAGTGGAAAATCCGACAGTGTCCCAATTAAATTCTCTCGTGTCAACAGTCATGGCAGCGAGTACGACGACATTGAGATATCCGGGATACATGAACAATGATCTTATTGGACTAGTAGCGTCGTTGATTCCTACTCCACGATGTCATTTTTTGATGACGGGATATACCCCTTTAACGCTTGATGCGCAGGTATCCGCCGTGAGAAAAACAACGGTGCTCGACGTGATGCGACGGCTATTGCAACCAAAAAATATTATGGTAAGCACGTCTACCAAAACAGGGTGCTACATCTCGATCTTGAACATTATTCAGGGAGATGTGGACCCCACTCAAGTGCACAAATCTCTGCAACGAATCCGAGAACGAAAACTTGCTCGATTTATCCCTTGGGGACCTGCATCGATTCAAGTGGCGTTGTCGCGGA
The DNA here is from genome assembly GCA_011800735.1 of Peronospora destructor. Taxonomy (NCBI): domain Eukaryota; phylum Oomycota; class Peronosporomycetes; order Peronosporales; family Peronosporaceae; genus Peronospora; species Peronospora destructor. The sequence continues at coordinate 27,744 of WBRY01000044.1, read as the reverse complement.
AGTCACCGTACATAGAGACGGCACATAAGGTGAATGGTCTTATGCTGGCCAATCATACGAGCATTGGAGCATTGTTTCACAAGTTGCTGCTGCAGTACGACCGGCTTAAGAAACATGGTGCTTTCATTGAGAACTACCGGAAAGAGCCCATGTTTGCAGAGAACCTCGACGAGTTCGACAGTGCACGCGAGGTGGTGCAGAACCTGGTGGACGAGTACAAAGCCAGTGAGCGCGCAGACTACGCGACGTGGGGGCAGCCACCCCCGCAGACCGCTACCAGCGCAACGGACGACGTTCGCATGTCTTATTAAACAGCCAAACACAAATCTCAAATTTCGTCAAACGCATTCGTTGCCAACTTCAATTTTAAGTATGGTAGCGTGGCCGATTTACTATTTCTGCCACTCTTCTCTTGCTACTGTAAGCAATTATGTTAAAACAAGCTCGCGACGGATCACGCTTTCATCAAATTTGACCAAAAAGACTGTCTTGTTTCGTTGCCCACCAGGAACTTCGACTGCGTGTGCCGTTACCTCCGCCAGAAAGCCGCTGCTACATAGGATTCCACGCACAATACCCGCGATGTACGCGGCACAGTCGAGCTGTCCTAGATCAGGTGGCACCGACACAAATTTGTTCGTAAGTGGCTCCAGCTCGTGGATCATGTACTCATTCGCATTCTCCGTACTGCGCTCCAATGCATCAGCAGCCTTGCCAAACAACGCTTTCCAGCACGTCGAAACAATGAATTGCAACATGGACAGCAACCGAGTTTCACGCCTTCCAGACTTTTCACGGTGACACAAAAGCTCTACAACACGAACACCGACGCCAAATCCAGCACCATCAAGTCTGCATATTTAACAGCAATGTATATACAAAATTAGTCGATTTGAACAATATTTCAAATGTCAGAGATATTTACAAAGGGCATTTGAAGTCATACTGACCGGTTCTCAAGATCCGAGATGTTCAGCACGCGACCCTGAAAATATTGCACCATTTCGGAAAAAAGGAAGGAATAGGCACTTAGACTAACCTGCAGCCATTTCAATACAGAAAATAAATGTGTGAATACTTCAGTGGATAATCTGTTTTATTCGACTGTGTATTTGACGGTTTACAGCCGTGTTTTTAGCAAGAATGTTGCTCGATTACATTAACATTCTTGTGCATGTATGAATAGTACGCACCTCACTCTTACCACGACTCAGGGGACGGTCCAAAACGTGCAAGTTTGTCGCGGAGACGCCTGTGCTGCGGCGTCCAGTTTCCATCATGACTGCGTACTTTGGTCGTACTTATTGTGACTTGCGCTATCAGCTTAAATTGTGGCAAGCATTCCGCATATAGCACTTGCAAACTATAGGTAATCTGATTATTGTGTGGTAATTTATCACATGCAAAGAATGGTGACAATGACCCTGTAGTCTTGGATCTCAATGTAATCTTAACCATCAAGTCGTCCATCGTCCATTATTCCCGCAACCACTTTTAGCCACAGTTGGAGTCATTGTGAATCGGCATGCCATGATAAAAACTGGCTAGCAATCTTGAACCATACGTCTGTTTGTTCACCTTACGGAAAAACGTGCATGATACCAACTATGGTGCCAAAGAAACTTTCGGCGCTTCTGCTATAGATGCTTGTTGCATCGACTCTTAGTAGTTTAAGTACATGTAAATGGGCACGTTAACACAATGAACAATCCTGGAGTTACACATGTAGAATGAGTACGCGACAACAAGGATACTTGTACACGAATGTTACATGCTACACATATCTAGTTATTGTCTGCTCTCGGTTTCGATCGCTAGCGCGGCGAAATTCGTAGCAGACGCTTCCTGTTGCCCCCATCAACTTTTTCAACGATTGTGCTTTTGATAAACCTTGTACCGTTTCCATTTGGCATCAAAACGTATCCGCATGCTCCTTTGCATTCTTTGCATCTACCTGAGCGCATTTTTTAACATGCTAGAGGCCATCGCCCTCTGCACGGTCAAGACTGTCATTATTCTGATAGAATGGGTATCGAAACGTACCTATATTTCGTGCAAACGTATCAGTCTCCGTTTCGTATTGCCCATTTACTTAACGTCACAAACATCTTTTGTCAATCTAAGTTGCACACCGCCTCATACCGGTATGCTACGGTACAACCGTGCCTCGTGGCCAATGCATTCCAGGCGTGACGAGACCGAGTGTAAGCGACCATGCGTCTCGATGTTGCGATCAAGGCTGCCCGCATAGCTACGCACGTTTCGTCTCATTTGCAGGGCAAGCAGTTCCATGTAGCCTATACATCGGCCATGCTTCGCTCTGCTCTAGCCGTTGAGGCCAACCAGACCGGTCAACGCAAAGGTCGTTTTGGTAGTTTGCTGCCCTTAGCCGCCGCTGTAGCTCTCATTGGTGCGACTGGAGTGATTTGTATGGATGACAACCATTTGGTTGCTAAAAGTGAATCGGTTGCAGCTAAACCTGCGAGTCGTGAGGCTGGCACGCAAGCCATGCTTAAGGAGGTCGTAACCAAGCTCAATCGCATTGAGAGCGCCGTTGCTAACCCACATCGTCATACGGACGGCTTGAACGTCGGTGTAGATGTTGTACTGGGTGCTCAGTGGGGTGATGAAGGCAAAGGAAAGCTTGTGGACAGTCTCTCCCAGTCGTACGACGTGATCGTGCGGGTGGCAGGCGGCTCAAATGCAGGCCACACTATTGTGCACGAGGGCAAGAAATACAAGTTTCACCTTGTACCCTCTGGTATTCTCAACCCTGATGCTGTGTGCATCATTGGTAATGGTGTCGTTGTGCACCTTCCTAGTTTTCTTGAAGAGCTTGAGGGATTGAAAAGGATAGGCGTTGATTACGAGGGACGTATCCTCATCTCGGACCGTGCGCACATGGTGCTCGACCTGCACCAGGAAGTTGATGCTATCAATGAGCTGCGTCGTGGCCGTAATAAGATTGGTACGACGAAAAAGGGCATTGGTCCAGCGTACTCGTCCAAAATGTTGCGCAACGGTGTCCGTGTGGGCGACTTGCGCTACTTTGACGACTTTTCAGAGAAGATGCGCGACCAGGTCAAGTTTTACAAGGACAACTATCCGGAGCTGAAAGCCGATGCTGATGCTGAGATCAAGGTCTACAACGACATGAAAGACAAAATTTTGAGCATGACCGAGGACACTGTCGCATATCTGAACGACGCATACGTTTCGGGCAAGAAAATTTTGGTAGAGGGCGCCAACGCCACAATGTTGGACATTGACTTTGGCACGTACCCGTACGTGACATCGAGCAACCCAAGCATTGGAAGTGTGTGCACTGGCGGTGGTATCTCTCCCAATAGGCTAAATGGCATCATTGGAATTGTGAAGGCATACTGCACACGTGTGGGTGAGGGACCCTTTCCGACTGAGCTGCACGATGACGTCGGCAACCATCTGGGTACGGTCGGTGCCGAGTTTGGTACGACTACTGGCCGCGCCCGTCGATGTGGCTGGCTGGACATCCCTCAGATGCGCTACTCGAACATGGTGAATGGATTCACGGAGTTGAACCTGACCAAGTTGGACGTGCTTACCGGGCTGAAAAAGGTCAAAATCGGTGTTGCATACTGGCACAAGGGCAAGAAGTTGGACGGTATGCCGTCGAATTTACAGCTGCTTAAGGACTCTGTTGTGGAGTACGAGGAGCTGGACGGCTGGTCGGAGGACATTTCGAAGTGCAAGACATTTGATGAGCTGCCGGACGCAGCTCAAAAGTACGTGCTACGCGTGGAAGAGCTTCTGGGCACGCACATTAAGTGGATTGGTGTTGGCCCAGACCGCTTTGACTTGATTACGCGCCCACACCCGTTGGAGAAGGCTTATGTTTCTAGCAACTAGAGGATAACGGCTTTCAGGGCTTTTAAGGCCTCTTGTGCGGATAGGAGGAACAGTTGCTAGCATAAAGGAATACACTTTTGATAGCCAATGTTTAAACTGTATTTTAGATTGTTGCAAGACCGGTATACCGGCGGTAAGGCATTGGAATGCAAGCAAAGACGAGGTCAAAAATGACCGAGCGTCAATTCAAGATCAAAGTGGGCACTCTGCGCCGGTACGAGCGACACGAAAGGGGTCCTCGACGTGTTTCTTATCAGAGTTAATATAATACTTTGTATTCTTGTCAACAGAATAAAAAAAGACCTCGAGTATTACGTCAAGGAACACGCTGTCCAGCAAGTTAAAATTGACAAGATGCGCACCGATGGAAAGGACGAAAATGATGTGCGTAAGCAAGAAGAAGTACTCGTAGAGACCGAGACGATGCTGCCAGATTGTCACAGTCGTTTGAAAGAAGCAGCCAGTGATGTGACAAACTTTATAAAGGCCCATCAAGACGAGATAAAGCTGCTTGAGATCTATAAAGAAGCCGAGGAGCTACTGGTGGCCATCCTTACGCTGCCTCAGTAGATACGGAAACTATTAAGAGATAGTGAAGCAAAGACCATAAATACTCATTTGGTGCAAGACAAATATTCAACCATTTCGTACCAATCTACTGCCAGTCAGAAGCAAGACATAGTTCCAAAGTTATCTCTCATGCCATTCAAAGGTCAGTCCAATAAGAAATGCTGCCTGACGAAGCTATCAACCTTTACTGGCGCTGGTGTGCTTGATGCTGGTAGAACTCCTCTAGCTTTGCAAGAATACCCATTGTATTCTGTTTCAGAATCTTCCTGATGGCCATCACAATTTCCTTGCCGGTAAACTCGGTGTCTTCATCGAAAGCATCTTGAAAGTGAAAGTAAATATCGTTCATAAACTCCTTAAACAGCTCACTCAGTGCTGCGTACTCCTCATCGTCTCTTGTCGACTGTAGCTGGGCTATTTCTTGCTCCTTCGACGCTAGCAGCTCTTCTAAATGCTGCGCTTCAGAATAAAATCCTTCCACTTGCTGTTGCAACCCTCTAGATTCACTTTCAAGCTGATTGACTCGAGCCGTCAGCTCCTGAACACGCAAGTTTTGGGTAGCTTGTGACTTAATAGAGTCATCCTGAAGTTGAACCTGCTGGCTCTGAGCTTGACTCATCCGGTTGTTCATCATCTCACGCTCAACATCCCACTGCTTCTTTTGAGCAGTTAAGTTGGCAACTTGCGTTTCCAGTGCGGCCTTTTCAGTCGTCATTCTGTCGATTAAATCCTTCGAGCCTTGTCGAACCTCATCTTCAATCTGTCGCTGAAGATGTCCGAGCTGTTTCTGTGTGTCTTCATGCAACTTCGCCTTCTCTTTTACAAGCTGCTCGTCCTTTGCAGCAAGTTGTGCTCGAAATCGATAGTTTTCTTCTTGGAACACCAGCATTTGCTCCTGCGTTTGACTAAGCTGTTGCTGAACACTCCGCAGTTCCAAGCAAAAATTTTCCTGTTGCAAATGATTGCCGTGTTGTAGTTTGTCCAATAGCGTTCGGTTCTCCATCTGAAGCGAATCGTGGCGGTTTTGCAGATCCTCAACACTTGATTCTAGCTCGCTGTTCGCGTCCTCAAGTCGATCTTTTGTTTCCTGGAGCTGATCGCGCTGTGCAAGAGCCTTTTCAATACTTTTAAGCAGCATCGAAGAAGACGAAGACGCTGCAGGAAATGAAGCCGACGAGAATGACGCACCTCCGCCGTAGTTGCTTGAGCTCCCAGCAAACTTAGCCGATTTCATCGAGTTTTGAAGGTTCAACAGCCGATCCATCTTCAATTGTAAATCTTGCAGCGTGGACTCGACTGACGTAGATGATCGTTGCAAACGGATAATACCGTTCTCAACATCTAATAACGACCCTGGCCCTGGTACCCCTGACGTCGATGAGTACGACGGGAACGACCGGTTTATATATGCCGTGATTGACGACGAGAACGAAGCCTGAGATGGGGGCGGATGTGAGGGAGGAACAAATAAGGACGGCATCAAATCCAATTTGGACGGAGTCCACTGTCCAGTTGCAGCCGCATATGAAGATGTGGTTCCAACAGAAGCTGCGGAGGAGCCCATTAGCGCAAACGGTGGGGGTACGAAGGAAGGGGCTTGCTGCTTCTCTTGCACCGGCTTGTACTCAGACAATCGTGCAGAGTTGGAACCTACCCCATTCGATGACTGTGAACGTCTGATCGCCACTTCACTTGAATTTGTGTCCTCGGATTGAAGCTTGCGCTTGCTTTCTTTCAGCTGATCATGAAGTCGTGCCAAATCCGACTGCTCCATCATCAAACGTTTCATATCGCTAGATAACAACGCCGTCTTGGTCCCGCCATCCATGTCCACATGAGTTGCTTCGGATGAATGTTCTAGCGGCTCAATCACTTGTGCAACCAGCGACGTTGTGCGCGGTGGCGAAACTGCCTCCGAATGCAGGGTTGTGTGCATTTCGTTCTGTGAATTGCGAAATGATCCTGGTCTTTCTCCTGGAAGCTGAAGTCCCGCCAAAAGTACAGGAACGTATCCTGCTGGAGGGTCCGCCGACAGCTGCCCGCTAGAAGAAGCTCGCTGAAGCGATGTATCAATCTCACCGTTCGATTCAATCGACGAGCGGCTGTCTCGATTCTTTATCACATTTGCAATCAACCCTGATGTCTGACTGCCCATACGAGATAAATTCGCCATGCGTTTCACGAGATCGTCATGTTCTCCCTGTGTCTGTTCTTCGTCACTGCCAGTAGTCGGTCCAGTAAGCGTCATAATTGCACTCGATCTCGTGTTTTTCTTGACTTTGACCAATTCAATCTCTCCAATGACCCACTGTTGAGTGTCCGGGAACGTCACAGTCACGAGTTTCTTGTCCATTTTTTGCATTCCCACCAATACTTCCGTCGCCAAGACACGGACAAATGGGTCTGTTTCACTTTCTGCTGCTTCTACATCCATTAGCTTAATCCTCTTGACTTTATTGCCACTTGTTGCATCGGTCGTGGGTTTGTTCTTAATCTCGAGTGGGTTTGTCGTAAAAAAGTGCTTTCTCTCTTCCACTGTTCCATGCCATTTCTTACATGTTATTCCTGCTACATCTCCAAATAAAAGTGGATCGGCATCTTCCCTTCCTATTGCCAATTGATCGATTAAAATCACGGGATTTTCGCGGTTGTATGACTTGATCGAATGTATTAAAACTTGTGCTTTAATCAACGCCACTGCAGAGAGAAAAGCTTCACGTGTGGTCGTATCTTTAAAACGCATAGCACAATTTCGTTGTGTCTGCCGATCATAGAGATGAACATAATTGTCTTTTTGGGGTACAAAACGTACACTTGGAAGGACGGGAAATTGCAACAATGGCGTCTTTTGTGTGTCATAAAGTAGCAACAAATAGGCTATTGAACCAGAAGATTTCTCATCGAGAAGAAGCACGCAACCTACTGCTGCGTCAGTCTCTTGTACATAAGAGCTATTGGCATTCTCGTAGAGATAGAGGTACACAGCACACGAGTATAATAATGTGCCCCCGTCCGCCATGGTGCGTATTGATGTGTGTTGTTACGTTAATCGTATGGGGTTTAACAGGGTTTATGATCGTAATCAATTTAATGTTATAAACTATAAGAGGATAAAGGATATAAGTTAAACAGAGTAGTGTGGTTGTAAATTGTAGACGGCAATGCACTGGTTATTTACCTATGACGAAGTTGTTCTACATGCCACCAACTGTAACGTCAGATGGACGCGTTGTCTAAATTTCTACGGACAGAGCTACATATGAGATTGTTTCGATTCGAACCCGGTTGCCTGTATTGCAATGCTCTCTTGCTGGCCAATGTCTTAACTCGCCGTTAAACTAAAGCTCGAGCCTGAGCTGTACCTATCCATTTTGCAGAGCAATTTTGACATGATGTATACTCTTAATTGTGCTCGGCAGCACAATATCAAATATACTGTAATTTAGTACTAATACTAACGTGGTCACTAATTGCAAGCACAATTCGCTTCATAAAGCGTACATAGTACAAAAGCAGATGGGGCAATAGCATACAAACTTGAAGTGTAAATGAAAAGAAGCGGTATCGAGAAGGAGGCGTAAGTAGGGGGTCGTGGCTGCCAGCAGTTCACGAAGAGAGGCCCAAGAACGCATAGGGCGGAACCAACAGTGGCGATTAGACGCGACTGCAACGCGACAACATAGTCGAGCCTCTCTTGCGTGTGTACAATAAGGGCAAAAGAAGGCGTCGAACCGGTAGATATACTGACTGACTAGCCGATTGTTCTGAACACGTTGCATGCGTGATGATGGATTCTTTGAGCAGGATTCAGTGACATGAGACTAATTACACTTTGTCTGTCTTTTTGTGACGTAATCTAGAGTTAAAACCAGCCGTAGTGGTGTAGGAACTCATAGCTATTAGCAACTGAAGAAGTGACGATGTTCAAGGCACTTTACCGCTGTATCTGCAGGTTTTTCGGCCGAATTAAACTCAAACAAAGAGAGACGCTGCAGCGCAGGACCGACTATGGAGCTAATATAGATATCGAAGAGGCATTAGCAGAGGAATTAGAGATTCAGAGACGTAGTGGACGTGTGCTTTCTTCAACTGCAAGCATTGCTGCTGCACTACGACATCGTCCTCGAGACGCCATCCCAGTCTTCTCAACCCAGTTGGGAAACGATAATGAGCACCGCAACTTATCGGACCAAGCGATCAAGGCTGTCAAGGCTGCTGTAGAGGAGATGCAACAAAGTCTGAGTCCAAAAGACGTTGGTCAAATAAATGAGAAGCACGAGGCTCTGGTGAACGCCAAGTCCCCCGTGTTCAGCATGACGGCAATTTCCAGCAGGATCTCGTCCAGCCCCGGCTCTTCGTTTAAGATTCCTGAATCGGTACCTGAAGATACTGAGCCAAAGAATGAGACGGAGACGAAGAAGACAATTAATGCAGCAACAGAGAGACAATTTGAGATGAACCCTCGTCGCTCGTCAATTTTTGACATGCGGTCAGAGTGGATCTAAGTCTAGAAGCTGATGCAAAATGTGAGAGATCACGGCTCTCGCACATCATAGAAGAAGAAATGCGACGGCGGATCTATGGAACAACTCCATACCCGTTTATTTGTTGTATATAGAGGGAACGCAGCACGATTGCAAGCGGAAGCAGAACATCATAGACGCCACTTCTAGGCCGAGAGCGGACAATCCGCGGAAGGAGGTAAGGAACTTATTATTGCTCCTATTGCTATATTGGCTCATCGGAAGACTAATATGAGGGTATAATAGTATGGCACGATGTAGTCGGGTTTGGCTGTGGGTTTTGGCTGTGGGTTTTGGCTGTGGGTTTTGGCTTGATAGTCAGCCACGAGGAGGAGTCAGCTAGGCACGCTGTCTAGAAGCTTAGCAAAGGTTTGCAAGACTCCATACGTTAGCTAGAACACACTTGTCCCTCCGGACGGATCTATTTACCTTAGCAATGTCACCGTTTTGTCGTTATTGTAGGTAAATGTTACCGTAAACGTAACCGAAAGTCTTAAAATGAATCAACACAAGTAAAGTTTGATATGGTGACGCCTTCTGCCGGACATGTCGAAAGTTCAGAGCTCACTGTCGCCAAGCAATTTGAATCGATGACGTAACATTCACCATATGAGTGTTTGCACGTGTCGGAACAAGGTAAACGGGTTCATCTCGCTGGATCCTTTGTCGGTCGTGCTTCGCGCCTGTTGTTTTGTCGCAATAGTCACAAAAATTGCGACCGCCACGTTGTCGGCGCCAATTGGGCATTAAAATAAATGGTCCAATTGCTGCCATATCTTTATGTCGATAAACTGGTTATGGTACCGGTTTTTCTCCCGCTTGAATTGCTTTTGGCGGGAACAAGCTTTTGGATTTTGGCGCTTAATTTTTCAAGCCACGTCCGCACTAGTCAATAGCGCATCATTCGCCATGCTCGACCACTTGCTGCCACTCATCTACCGTGAGTTTGAGTACTTTAATGAAGCAAACAAGGAAAACTTTGGCTATTGTATTCGCCGACGTGCTCGACCCATATTTTCTCAAGTCTCTACGCCGTCTCGGACGCCTCCACGTCCTCCCAGACGCACTAACAGCAGCCTTAACATCGACGGTGGCGTAGTTTCCAGTCGCAGACTCAAGCGTCGACGAGAAACTTTGGATGACGGCAACGAAGAGCAACGAGATGCTAAGAAACAGCACATAAGGAGCATACCCAAAGACGATGAAGCAATAGCCAAGAAGAAACAGGTGAAGCAGGAGACACTTGCAGTCAAACAGAAAGTTAAAGAAAAGCAAAGACACATGGAGCCAGTGACACCTATAAAAAAGATGCAGGAATCTAAAATGTCTGCTTTGAAGGCAGCCAAGAAGATTAAAATGAGTAAAAAAAAAAAACAGACGAAGGTGACGGAACATTCCAAGCAGAAAGAGACAATTCAAGTGGTCAAGAATGCAACGCCAAAGCGAATGCCATTGCAGGATATCACTCATCTCTACGTAAATGAACATACACGTTCGTATGCGTATCAGCAGCGTGAACGCTTTGTAGCAGGACTGTCTACTTCTGTCGCTATTCGTTTCTTATAGGTATTGACAATGAGGTTTTGCCATACGTGACTTGTGGATCTAATACTTTACTTTCTTGTCGCTTATGCTGCAGAACTGAAGCTCAACCTTTTCAAGTCTCAGAACTCCCGTGATTGTTTTGTCTGTGCCATGTTTCCAAACAGGGCCTTATAATAGCTTATTTAGCGTTGTTGTCAGCGCAATTTTTCATTTTCACAATTGGAAACGAGAGGTACGTGGTGATTTATGATTCCGTCAAGACGTTCAAGCTCCAGGATCATCAGTCCTCATGTATATCGAGCTTCAAGATTTGCGACTCTCATGTTTTGATGGTAATTATGATGCACCTCATTCCGTGTGTTGATCAACCGATAGAAGCACCCATTCTTCGAGTCAAAAACTCGTCTTCACGCCAAAAGCGCATCTCATTTCATGCGCGTCGTGGCACGACGAGTGTTTAAGAGATCTACCTCGCAAGCCTGACTGCACATGATTGTGTGCACAGAAGCTAAGACAGTATTCAAGTTTTTAGCGAACGATGTCCAATGCACCTCATTTCGTGCGCGACAGATACCAGATTCGTTGACTTCAGCTTTGTAGACGTCATTTGCCGCCCTCAACAGAATTGTCCAAGCAGCACCCCATTGCGTGTTCGCCTTGATGTAGAAGCTGGTAGTGCATGGTCAAGTTTTCGTGGCCGAACAGTGCTGTGTGCCTCTTCTGAACTGCACCTCATTACGTGCACGTTCATTCAAGGGCATCGGGGACAAGGAAGTCAGTCAAGCTTAAGCTGGACCCAGTGGCGGTCTGCAGGGCCTCATTGCTACTTGCACTGTTACTGAAGACTATGTGAAGCATCGGGCGGCTCGAACAAGGCTGCACCTCATTTCGTGCATGCTTAGGCGTTGGTCGTCCACCTGGCACTATGAATCATGCTATTCAGTCAAGCGTCTTGAGGACCATGTTCAAGCAGCACCTCATCACGTGCGTGCTCACGTGCAAGGTCAACAGACGAGTTTGACAAAACTTCGTATTTGCACGCTTAGGACGGGCCCAAGAATCTCCTTAGCTGTAATGTTTTCGATCAAAGAAACGTTGATACCCAAATATCTAGCTGCGAGTCATTCTGGCTGGTTGCTTGATACTCCAAGTTTAGAGTATGTTCATGTGTTTCCAACGAGCTGGAACTTGTGACGGAGCACCACATACAGCGAGCCAAATCTACATGTCCTGCATCGCAATATGCACCGCTTACACTTGCGATCGGTGCAACTGCTCGGCGGCTCAACTTAACGTCTTCTAGCCCAGCATTTGCATCCACTTGCCACAAGCCCTCGCTTCTGCAAAGCTACCAGTCAATCAGCTAGCACCCTTGACGGGTTTGCTCATTTCCCCAAGAATGCAGTCAGACCACCCGAACCGTTTGTCTCCTGTTCATTGAGAGCCTTGGTGATGCGCTGAGCCAGCAACTGAGACGGATACTCGATCAAGTGGTACGAAATCGTCGCCAGCATACAGACCAACCCAAATCGGGAAAACAACCTGCAGTAATAGTTTGGTTGAAACCTGACACGCTCATCATATATAACAAAGCCGTGTAGCAAATACACAGAAAAGCTGATCTTGCCCCAGTAGCGCAAGAAACTCCACTCAAGCATCGATGACAGCGGCGACGATAGAAGCATCTCGCACACGAGCACCATACTCAAAAGCACACTAACAAAAGGGGCTCCTCCGGTTTGCTCCACCGGGTTTTCGTGCACCCAAATAAAGAACAGACCAAAGAAGACAACACTGAGGAGCACAGAAAACGCCGAGAACTCAATCATACGGAGGATGAGCTTGTGAATAAAACGGTACTGGAATTTGTTGGCCTTAATCCACGTGTCCAATTTGAAAAAAATCACTGCAGCCATCGATCCCACCACCAACGTCGGAATGTGGGGACGCAGTGCCTGGTGGGATGTGCGGAAGTTGTTGCATCCTTCAATAACGGCCCAAAGTACGCCAGAATAAAGGGCACCCACCACAACTTTCGTAGTAAGAGTGTCCCCAGCACAAAAACTGGAATGATGAAGTAGTACGCAATCTCAAGAGGAAGTGTCCACAAGACGAAGTAGCGGTATTTAAACTGAAACGTGAGGGTTTTGAAGAGATCGTAGATCTCTGCCTGTCCTGCTGAGAAAAAGTAGCGTTTCATCGCCTCATCATCCATAACCCACAGCGCAACGCACGTGATTGCAAACAATGGCGCCAGGACCGTCTAGAAAAATAGTTGGCCAGGGCAAAGATCCACGTCCGAATACCTGCGCCTTGATTGAGCATTCGATTGCTCTTTTTCATAAATATTCACGTGAGTAGGAACGACGACAAGACGAAGAACGTGTCCACCGCAATCGCACCCATTTTTAAGTCTACCATGTACTCGTTTGAGTGCTGCATGACAATTAGTATAGCGGATAGACCCCGTAGACCGTCAAGGAACAACACTTTAGTTGCAGTGGCGGACGGGGTCGCCGCCTTCTCGGCCTCTTCAGTTCTCTCCTGCTTGTCCTTATCCTCCTGCTCAGCTTGCATCAGTAGTGGTTCATCATCAAGCGTTGATTGCACATTGATAGAACAGTCGTTTATATCTGTTGAGATCAAGTCGTCATGTTTCTCAGCAGATTGAAGCATTTCCATCACTAACAATTGTTGTCATCAAGACAGCTGGACGAGATTAAAAACAACTATGCTTCGATTTGACCTCCCCGGACGAGTGTTGTTATACAGCGCGAGCGGAGTGAACGGAGGAACGGAGAGGCCAGAGAAACCCGCGAAAGTGGAGCGGAAGACACTTGTGCTTGAGTTGGAAGATTCGAAAGTGATTGATTTACTAGAGCTTACACTACGTACCACATGAATTATATGTAGTCTACCTATGGGTCGTCCAATCATCTTACTCGTCTAATCAACTCAAGAGTATTTACCGTAAAAGCTACGTCGTAAATACTAAGCTGAACAGGCGACCGGTCAAGGCTCTTATAAAAGACGCGAACACGAAATCGCAGATGTTGTGCAGAAAAGCGTTTACGCAGACCGATCGGAAATAAGCTAGAGTTGCGTGCTAGCTCTGAGCGTGTCCTATTGATTAGTATTCTCTGATTGCAATGCAAAATTGCGATCGTCATGAGAATTTTATGAACTCGTTAAAATAGGTACCTGATGCAAAGGACCACAGGAATTTGTGTTATTAGTCACACACGTTAAGAATTTGCCCCATTTTAGTAATTAGTCGGCAGGGCTGCTAGCTGAATACCGAGCTGGTATTTTTGATCGGTGAAGGACTCTAATCAGGGTGCTACATTAAGTCGATGTGCACGGCTGAGATACTGGTCAGCACAGAGCGCGTCAGCTACATATCTAGAAATGCGGCTGCTATCTAGTCCAAGCATTGAAAGTCAGCTTAAATGGTATACATTGCAATTCGTATACGTCTAGCCTTGAAGACTTCGTAGTATCGCTTTCTCCCAGTTGTCGATCGATGTCTCAGGTTGCTGAGGATAATAATTTCCTATGATCTAGCTCTCTTGTATAAATATCGCATTGGTGGAGAATCGATTATTCAAGAGCGTCCATTTCGAGCATATTGAGGACAAATGGTATCGATCATATGGCGTAGTGCAATCACAAATTTGACGATGTCATCACCACTAACCAACGGCGCCCAGACGACCGACTACGGAGGGGGTACCCCGATTCCGTGTGTAGTATTTCCTTGCCTTCCTCACCTTGTGTACCCGTCAGCAGGGCGGGTTGCACTCTTCTCGGTGACTTGGAGGATGTCGAGTCTTGATTGGGTTTGGGGATAGGAACGATCGCGTGGAAATTCCTCACGAGATCGCAGGTTACTTGGGCGCTCTTGTTGAGTCGCCGCGATCTACCCTTTAGATCGCTTCCTTGTTCACCGGCTTGTCTTCTGACCACTTGATCTCTTGGTGCCGGGGCCTTACCTTTACTTGTTTGCTGCGTCCAGTCGCAGTTTGGGAGGAGATTGACAGTCGCTTGAACCCTGGCCAAACAATCTAGGGGTGTTGCTCCTTCTGTAGACGCTGTCGAAGTTCTTGACGTCGAGAGGCGGAAGAGAGAAGTCGACGCGTGTGTTAGAAGTAAATCGAACTCTGCTTAATGTTAACCAATAAAAGCTAAAACCTATGACTATGCCTTTCTATACGATAGCATATGCCACGTGTCCAGTATCTGTTTGCCGAGATAACCCTAACCACCATATGGTTTGTCGATCGCGATCTGATGCTGATCAACGATCAAGAAATAATATCACTTTGACCCACATATCACGTTTGAAGGGTCCAGTGTGCGACAGGTACTGATCGGACCTAACGACTCGGCTTCTGATTGGTCAATTAGTCCACGATCAGTATTAAATCCCATTTCTCTTGAGCCACTTCTCCACAATCAGATCAGTATGTATGTAACAGCTTTGAGTGTGTACGACGTAATTTGCATGAACATATGCTAACATGTCGATTAAGCTGTTATAGTGTGGCAACAAAACACTTGGGAGGCGGCAAGGACCCTCCCACCCTTGATGACCAAGCGCCTATAAATAGGATCACGCCGGCGACCTCTATACAAGAACAAGCGTCTTTTGATTGGTCCCTGCGACAACGTACTTAAAGCGAAACGTGCGGCTATCCTCCTAATACATGATAATCTCGATTTGGTGGAGGCAAACAGCATCGGGATGATCACCGCTCGGTGCGAAGAAGCAGACTGTTATGTCCGACCGCAAGTGGAATACTTACGGAGCTCCGTGTCAATTTCCACTACATTTGCTGGGAGCGTAATGTTGTTGTGCAAGACGAGCACCAAGTAGCCGCCTGACGAACGCTCTTATCGAAATCCGAGACAGGACTGAATACATACTTGAGCCATCTTTCGCAAAAGTTTGCGAATGATCAACTTCTTGGCTTGGAGCCACTCTTGGTACTTATTTTTGTCATGTCATACTATACTATACGTCTTGATACAATTTTTATTTTTATTATCTTGTGGTATACTTTTTATTTTTTCCCGTATTATATGGTATTCATTTTTTCCCATTATTCAAACTCTAAATATTGAGTAAGGATAAAAGACATTAGTAACGCTCCTTTTTTTAGTATGCCGATCTCTATTGGGTGCCATCGAGGCTGCCAATCAAGAACGCACGAATTACGTAGTGAGTAGAGATAAGATATGCAAAAATGCATTAAATATAGTTAGTGTAATGCTAGAAGATCTTGCTATATGAAACACAGTTTTTCGTTTTCCTTGATAAAAATTTGTTTGCTTTACTTGTGACGCATCCTGCGATACAGTGTACGTGATAAATCAAAGCGATTACCTCCGCTACTAGACATGGAGGTACAAGCTTGCCTCGTTGCAGCTGGTTGCTCTATGTGGTCTTTTCAATGACCATAGACACATCCGTCTCAGAATCAACGGATGTGCACGATTCCCACGCTTGCGTTAGAACTCCTGCCATTTGAGTGAACGAATGGCAGGCGATACACTATGGATGAAACGTTGGCAAGTCAGCCGTCGAAGCAATGGTGTTCTACCTCGATGAGAACGAGCTGTATGCCACCATGTCAAGTTGATCTAACATCAGTTTGATGAGGCGATGAAATGGTTTGACTTGCTGCAACAGCTGGGCGCCTAACAGGCTTATCTTGTGAGAGCGCAAGGAGCCCAACAATCTTGACTAGTTAAAGCAGCAGGGATCTCAGCAGTTTGAACCTTTGAGACAGCAGCAAGCAAATGCTGCTGCTGGCTGACACATACGTGTCGACCTGAATCCATAAGGATATACATTTCCACGTACAAGCAGCTAAGTTGACTCTTTGTTAGACGTAGCAAGCTAGTGTCGACGAAAGCTTTAAATCGAATGTGAAAAGGCCTATCGATGTATGGAAACCTGTTTTCACACTGATCAGAATGGTTACCACACTTGGTCTTAGGTTTTTGGCCGAGAAGGTATCTTGAGGACGTCATAGAGGGTCGTCGCGTCAAAGATGATGCGATAATGGTCAAGTTCGCCATGTCGAGCTTGACCGGGCGTACCAAGCCTGAGCTTAAAGCTCAAGTTTTGCAACCCATAGTACTCGAACGTGACCTCCACAAACGTTCTGTTCACGTGAAAGTTGTCAGCGAACGTTCTAAAGATATAAGTGTATCAAGGAACGGCTTAATCACCCTCGCCAAATTAAATACTCGTGCTGAGCTTCTGGATTTTAAACAGGGCAAGCCGGATATATACGCTTACGCCCAACACAGTACTTCATCACTCGTAGCGTAATGAATGTTTAACAAATACACACAGGTAACTGTGCCCATCAATGGTCTGGTGGATGGTCCTGTCACAGCCAACCTGTTCCGCTTAGAATTAGAGACACATGATCAAGTGATCTTTGCAGAGGAACAAGAGGATTGCAGCCTCAAGCATGCTCATGTCCAATAGGCATTCTATCGTCCATTAAGACGACAGGAGGGCGGAAGTCCGGAGCCAATGGACCTCTTCTACGTGCTCTCCAGAATATAAACCATTGCAATAGTGCAAGCGCCGCTCGAAGATGGGCCAGAGTGTAGTGTCTCAGCACACTGCGCGCAACAACCGTCCATCTGCGAAGAAGGGGCAAAGACATGGGATCAATGCTGTTGCAAAACCACAACAACGTGATGGACCGTAAAAAAGATCGGGGTCAGGGAATTTGGACTTGACGGGTTACTGGATCTGACCCTACTGATCCAGTAACGTCAAGTCCAAATACCCCACTGCTGCCATAAAGGAGGTTCGCAAATAAAATGTATAAATAAATTAAATCTATAATGGTTTTTATTCAATAGCTACGTGAAGATGCGGATTCTCCATAGTTAGTTTAGGCATACAATACAATTATATACCACATTCTAATAACCTTAACCATATTTTCATAGCCTGCTATTTAACAATTCTGAAAATATGGAGATGATTTGAAATCTTTGTATAACTGCGATATTTGTAGTAAGAAAATTTATAATCTAAAAAGCTGAAGGAGTGCTAATTATCCCGCACTTTTTTGCTCATTAGATCTTGATGGTCAGAATGCTTGCATTCCCTTTTTGCAAGCAGAAATAGGACGTCGGTGAGAATGAAACTTTTATCTCCATGAAAAACACAATGAAAAGCCTTGCACTACTTCCGCACCTTACGTATGCATCCCTGGAACAAGCAAGAGTGGCAATTAATGACCATGCACAGCAGGAAGGTTATGTTGTTGCAACCAGACGCACAAAGGATCGACAATAAGAAAGACGGTGATGCCAAAGCTTTAATTCTTGTCTACTCCCGACCAGGCCCCCCCAGCCATACGTACAGGTGCAGGACCTCGGCTTGTTCAAGGTAAGTAAGTATACGGCGACTAATAGATGAGGATTGGCACGTACAAGTTGCCACTGGAGAACACAATCACGAGCCCTTCGCCCACCAGCCTGCACCAGTTGGAATTAACATGGCATTGAAGAGGATCGCAGACGAATACGACAATGCCTCAAACCATCGCAAGCGTGTATACTTGGTTGTCCCAGAGGCCTGTATTTGCTATCCTATGCAAGTTCAGACACGTGGCCGGCCAACGGGGTCAGCACAGCGACTTCTATCACAGTCTGAGCATGTGACCGCTGCTTTTGAAGCTCCTGTGCGACGCCGGCAATGTCGGATTTGCCAACAGACAATCCACAATGCCCGAGCCTGTCGTCGTCTAGCAGGCAACAGCAGTAGATGTAGAAGCACTTTTTAGAAAGTCGAAAATTGATAAAAGCTGTGACGTATAGCGTATTTATGTAATTTCAATGAGATGTTTTCATTTGGCAATCAGATTTCGATAAATTTCTGATTGCCAAATCAGGTGGGCTAATTTTTAGCAAGAAAATGCGAGATAATAAGCGCTCCCCAAGCATAATTAAGAAGAAAAAGATTTTGCAGCTCTCTTAACGGCACTGTGCTTCGCTGCTCCTGGCGATGAGGTATACCTCCCCCCTCAAAAACTGAAGGGACAAATCGGGCCCTGTGGGGCGTCGACTAATTATGTCCGACGCCAGTCGCTATAGGATCATAGGCTTAAATATGCTGAGCACGTAATCCCTCCAATGAGGATGACGGTGCGCCTTGCAACTGCGCAACCGTAAGTTACAGAAACGTGTAGTAGGAATCCACTACACGCTTAAAGGCAACGAGTATGATGAATTCATCGTACTCGATCTGGATGACAAATTAGATGTCATCTTGGACCTCCCTACCTTAATGACTCATAAGGTACGAGCTATGGGTCAGCTGGCAGCATCGAACTGTGAAGCGGCAGGTATCTTCACAGTTCGATGCTGGCAGCTAACATCAGGTGGCCGCTTTTATGAACGTCTTGAACGTTCACGAGCGTGTGAATGTAATATGAGTGAGTGAGATGGCCTCACACTCGGTCGTAATCACGACTGCACAAGGCCTCAGCGTGACACATCGTGATACGGTAAAGCAAGTTGCTGGCGGCTTTGACACAGGCTGCGCCGGAGACCCACCATCGAATGGACCGCGTTATGGATGCTCGTTCATAGACCACATGAGAAGTAATCGGTTGCTGCCGCGAAGGGACAGCACCGCAACCCTAGATTGACTAGAGTGGCGATCATAGAGGATCTTGCTGTAGTAGCGCTACCATAGCTCAAGGCCCCTGTCCCTAGGACTATATGGGAATAAGTCTTAAGGAAGAAACGAGACGTTGAACGTCTTGGTCAACAACGGATACAGTGTAAGCGCGTATATTCTTGATCTGATAACGCCCCCGAAGTTAACTCTGGAGATTATCCAATTGCCTACGCTACTGTTCTTGCGTGATCTGCGTACTCGTCCTCTACGACAAGTACGTTACCAACATTCGGTCGGCGATAGTCTTCGCTAAATTCTAAGCAGCTCATCGGTCGGCTTAAAGCCCAGAATTATAAAAAACATACAAATAATGCGCTTGAATTGATGCATGTATTGCGTTTCATCTGTGATAATGAATGCACGCAGCTCTTGCAGATAACTTGCACGAAGTAGGCACTACTGGATTGGAGTTGACCCGATTTGTCAAGGTTCAATGGTTATTCCTCAGCCGCATTACTGGAAAATGCCTAAGCACGTCTTTTGACCCAAGGATATCTATTACTCCCGATTACACCAGACACAGACTGCAAGAATAGCTTCTTTTGACCTGCCAAGATGACAGGGGTGCGTCCGAGGGTCAAGTACATGCAAAAGCTCACTAGTCAACAATACACATTGATCTTTGTAAAAGCTTCAGATCTTAAATATAACGAAAGGTATTGAGTGGATACATAACGCACTAAGTAGAAAGCGCGATGAAATGGAGCTGGAGAACGCTAATCAGATTAAGATCGTTAACGAATCTGAAACTTGAAAGTAATTAGCTCTCCAGCTCCAATTAGTTCAACATGTTTCCAATATATTTGAGGCTATGAATCTGCGAACGGGGACGACAGCCTAATTGAACTGACCACTGCCATCAGCATTTACCGCTATCCACGTTTCCAGCAAAGAAACCACAATTCGCAGCAGCGTGGAGATCTAATGGATGAATTGAGTACACTTGTCCACGTACTTAGTATCTGGAAGAAGTGTATTACTCCTTCAGTGACCTTTGCACTTTTACGGAAGTAGCATCTTCGGCTCGGCTGGCGTAGTGACTTGTTTTCCGCCTCCACATTCTCCACATTGTATACCAAGTTCCTGCGTCGCCATGACATTCTTAAGCTTCGCCTTTCCGCGGACGAGTGGTTGTCACGCCAGGCAAAATCAGGAGTCTCCAGATGACGGCGGCGTTAGGATGCAGCCACTTGAATCAGAAGAAGAAAATGACAACTTATCAGCGGTATCTCGGCTGAATCCAACCTTCTGAGCCATGAAGATATCCCAAAATTTTGTCTCAGTCAATATTTACTTACCCGCTCTCCCCTTATCCTAATTCGGTGAGAGTCTTTCACAAAATCTCCAGACGAATGCGAGAATCTCTGACAATGGCTCCATAATCTAGCATCTCATCAATGATCTCACCCATCAAGTCGTCCGTCGTCCAATATTTTGGTATCTCCTAACGGACTGAAGGCGTTTTGTTCTTGATATGAACGTCCGTACGCGGCTAAGAGGTTTCTTTCACAAATATAATAACATGGTACTCATGACGTTAAAGATTTACGAGACGTAAGATTGTATTCGGGAGAACCGTGACAAATGCGCAGTGTAAGCAAAGACTAGTAAACTCGCCAGTGTAGGGTAAGTTATGCCAGCACGTTAGTCGGAAATATAACAGCGTACTTGATAAGCCCGCGCATTTTATATAATGATGACAACCACTTCTGGCCACAGTTCGAGTGGGAGCAGTAAATACATCACGCCTCATTTGTCATACTTGACGTATGTAGGTAGTTACATGAATTGCCTTCACTCCCAGTTTGTGTTCACACGAACGCTCTCCGGGATGTCAATGATAATTTTCAATAACACAGCGTCGTTGGCATCCACGTCTCGGCGGCAGGTCCAGCCAGCCTTGGAATCATTCTTTTCGTGCAATAGTTCTAACAGCATCAATAGATTTGGTGGGGCATTCCGCTGTTCAGCAATATCCAAGATAGCTCCGTAGCCTATGGCACTAGCGTCGACCATTCCCTGTACCACGGTGTTGAATGAAGGAGTCGGAAGAGGAGTAGTGGCATTTGAGAAACCAGACAACCGATCATTAGATGATGGCGCTGAGTCGGAACTGTTCGACCAGACTGAATAGCGAGATGAAGCAGGAGCGGGCGCTGAGCTCCACTCCGTTGACGCTGCCGGAGCTGTGGAAGATGATAATGTGCCACCGTTTCCGCTTGGGAACAAAGAGATGATCGCTGATATGGCACTATGCGGCTGCACAAGCGCTTCCATCGTCTTCCAATCACGTACTAATGCACAGGTCAGGAGGGCTGAGAAGAGATAGCGCTTCGGGTCGATATTGAACTGTGTACGGAGCAGCCCTGGTTGGCATGAGCTGTTGCGCGTGTGTGGTTTCTTGACCTCGCCGTGGTATAGCATCGAATAGCGCAGGAATTCGCCAACGGTCATGCGATGCACACTCTTCCGCGGAAACGCTAGCCAACGTGGATCGAGCTCAAGACGCTTTACATTCGCAGTAATTGCAGTCACCCACTGACGCTGCATCTCAGGCGTAAAGACATCGAGGATCAACTTTTCCGATCCATCCGCATCACAAATCTTTACACACCACGGACGGAGTGAAAATTTGCCTCGATAATCTAACGGTTCAATTTGCATGCCTCTTGTCAAAGTAAGACTGCCCTTTATGTTATTCTTTGTCGTCTTGTCATGGAACAGATTTTTTGACTTTTCAACTTTTCCATTCTCGTGTTTAAAGTACACAATCTCCTTTTCCGTTAATTGGACGTATCGCATCCTCCAGTTGGCCTGCAAATTGCCCGCTCCACGAGATCTTTTATCCATATGAGCTGCTATTTCGCAGCCTCTGGGTGCCGTATTGATGTCCTCTAGCTCCGTCTGAATCTGCAATTTGGACAGTGTCATGTACTCATGGAGCAGATTCAGAATCCATTTAGGGAATCGATGACGATAAAGCTTGATGATATCCAGCACATCATCAATCACCCTTAATGACTGACTAAAGTCTCGATCATTAAAGACCATGGAAAGCAGCATGGCTGCTAGTTCTCGGTATCTTTGGGTAGTAGCATATAGGTCCAGTAATCCTTGTAATGCATTAAGTGACACTGTTTCATTAGTAAGTATACACTGCTCAACCAAATAATGAACCCATTGATTCAGTGACAATGGTAGTTTTGCTAACTGTTTACGGAAGAGTAAAGGTGCCATCGTCTCGGATACAAAGAGCAGTACGTCCAGAATCACCGCAGAACAGCCTGAAGCCTCTGCTGCACGTAATAGAGCACATTTATCTGCATACGAATGCAATGGCAATTTATACAAATCTCGAAAGCTGTAGACCCCATTAGCACGAGAAAAGTCCTTGTCGTTTTCAAGCTCTAGATATACACACAAGAGTTGTGCAATCGTCTCATTTACTACTGACATGATATCAAGATTCAACAAAATTGGATGGATGACATCGTAAAGATATACCGATTACAAAATAGCGTAATATCGGTATATTAATGTACAAAACTTGACTTAAAATTGATTGGCAATGCCTACACCTGCCGACACTAAGGCGTTGGCTGTGGCCATGCGCCAGACACTCAACTTGCCATCAACTCGATTTCCTATGCGTGCAAATGCTGCTGTACGTGAGCCGGAGCTTCACAAACGATGTGTTTCGTTTGCTTATAGAAATCAGCCAATAGAGAACCCATTATTTGTATTGCATGATGGTCCCCCATTTGCCAATGGTACTCTTCATATGGGTCACTTTCTCAATAAAATCCTAAAGGATATTATTAACCGGTATCAAATGATGCGTGGAAAACGCATTTGTTACGTACCTGGATGGGATTGTCACGGTCTTCCTATCGAACACAAAGCACTGACATTATTACAATTAAATGCCAATGAGTTGTCACCACTTCAAGTACGTGCAGTATCCAGACAGTTGGCTCGAAAGGCTGTAAAAGATCAACAAGAAGATTTTAAACGATGGGGTGTATTGGCAGATTGGTCTGGAGCAGAAGATAGTGTCTATTTGACAATGAGTCCCAAGTATGAAGTCAAACAGTATGACGTACTCAAGACAATGGTACGTGATGGACTTATCTTCGAGGATTTGAACCCGTATATTGGTCTCCAAGCTCCCGTACGGCCTTAGCCGAAGCAGTGCTCGAGTACCAGGACAACCATGTGTCTCAGGCTGCCTATATCAAGTTTCATTTCGCTTCCATGGGGACGAATTCGAGTCAAGAGACAGCAAAAGTGATGGAAAGGGTCGGAAATCACTTGTCGGCCGTGGTCTGGACTACCACCCCGTGGACGATCCCGGCCAATCAGGCTCTGTGTGTTAATGCGGAGCTCGAGTATGTGATTGTTCGTCCTCGCAACGTAGATTTGGAGGACTGTTATTTAATTGCAAACGCACTACAGGAGAGCTTTGTAACGATATTAAAAGGAGATTCAGAGACGGAAGTAGAGCTGGAAGTACTTGACACGCTCAAGGGCGCCAGTCTGAAAGGGGCACACTTTGCCCACCCGCTGGTAAATCGTGAGGCGGTAGTGCTCGTGGGAGAGCATGTGACGACGGAGGTTGGTACTGGCGTGGTGCACACGGCTCCAGGACATGGTCAGGACGATTACTTTGCCTGGATGGCGCACCATACAACGCCTGGTGAGCATCCGGTCATTCTTTGCCCCGTAAATGATGAAGGTTGCTTCACTTCTGACGCTGGACAGGAACTCGATGATCTCGGTGTGTTGGGCGAGGGCAACACTGCAATTATTGGCTTACTGAAAAATTCAGGAAACTTGCTTTCCATAAGTGAATACCATCGTCGATACCGTACGATTGGCGCGAACCGGGTGGTGGAGCAGATGCGTCAAGCAGGTCTTGTCGGCAGCCAACTCGAGTGCAATGTGTAGGTTCTTGCTTCCGAGTCCGACCCGCAAGTTGCCGCACTGCTGTCTTTACTCGCAAGCACTTCTTTAGAACTTGAAGATGTGTTTTTGTGTTCTGGCGTGAAAGTCGTAGATTCTGAAGCTGAAATCGAGAGCGCAGAGCAATTTAAGGCAAAGTACCGGTCGGCAATGCGTCCAAGCGATGCTCCGATAGACGTGAAGCTGGTGTTAACTCCCGCCAAGGGCCACAAGTGCC
Source organism: Peronospora destructor (assembly GCA_011800735.1). Classification (NCBI taxonomy): domain Eukaryota; phylum Oomycota; class Peronosporomycetes; order Peronosporales; family Peronosporaceae; genus Peronospora; species Peronospora destructor. Next base: position 3,320 of record WBRY01000044.1, on the reverse strand, counting down.
CACGCTGCTGGAAATACACATGTGAGGTAGATGCCGTGGAGACGCAGCTGTGTCCGAGCCACAAACCTTTGGAGCGTCACCAATTTGGCACAGTCGCTGATCAATGAGAAAGCGTAAGGGAACGGATATAGCTTGCATATAATATGTAACGCGATCATGATAAAGCAGCATATGCAGCCATGTAAACATCCATGTAGTAGCAATTGTTTACAGAAGATGCGAAGCATTATTTTGTGAGAGTCAGACAGGTATTGTATTGACATCAATTTTGGAAACAACTCGTTCAAAGCTGTTGGTAGTGTTTTTGTCAAAGTATTAAAAGAACAAAACGCCTTTACTGATACTGAAATATTGGACAACGGACGACTTGATGGGTCAGATCATTGATTCTGAGCCATTGTCAGATTCGCTCTCACCAAATCAGGACAAGGGGAGAGCGGGGACAAAATTTTGGTTAGAAGATATCGTTTCTGACAGGTCTTCGAGGTTTTCAGGTTCAAGTGCAAGACCAGTTACAGGAAAAGTGCGACCTCACTTGATCGGCTCTTGGATGACGTCTTGACAGATGGACGAGGAGATACGGACGCCACACGGCCCATCACGAGATGATGTGTGGACCAGACGGACGCCATATGCAACTTGACATGGTCAAGATGTAGTGCGGCTGGGAATACATGTTGTAGTGTTGACGACGAGAAGTAGTTAACACTGAATATATATTACTTTTACTTTCTACTACTTTGCACGAGCGCAACTACCAACTTTCTACAGTTATGAGCCAAGGAAACGTGATGGTGGCGCAGCTCAAGGAGCTACACCCGCTGTGGTGATCGATAGTCAGGACTCGACAAACGATCACCAATTGGAAGAAAAGTCGGCAGTGCACGCGGCGGCACTGGACAAGATGCTCGCCATGCTTGGTGACTTGTTTGAAAGGATACCTCGGCATCGTCGTTTCCGCCACCACTTTCACGACCTTCTCCTCAGCACCCTTCAGCTTCTCCACCATCTTCACCACCTTCACCACCTTCACCGCAAAACCTACTTATGGATGCATCGTCACGCGCACATCCGTCTAGTAAAGCGTTGCCGTGACTGTTTGCAGCTCTCCTACTACTTACCAAGACGGAATCCGGATTCATTTTAAGCCTCCAGATGACACGCACCAGCCTAACAAACTAGCCACTACGCACAACACGCCTCTCACACAACACGCATATCGTTCTTACGCACCTCGGCATCGTCGTTTCCGCCACCACTTTCACGACCTTCTCCTCAGCACCCTTCAGCTTCTCCACCATCTTCACCACCTTCACCACCTTCACCGCAAAACCTACTTATGGATGCATCGTCACGCGCACATCCGTCTAGTAAAGCGTTGCCGTGACTGTTTGCAGCTCTCCTACTACTTACCAAGACGGAATCCGGATTCATTTTAAGCCTCCAGATGACACGCACCAGCCTAACAAACTAGCCACTACGCACAACACGCCTCTCACACAACACGCATATCGTTCTTACGCACCTCGGCATCGTCGTTTCCGCCACCACTTTCACGACCTTCTCCTCAGCACCCTTCAGCTTCTCCACCATCTTCACCACCTTCACCGCAAAACCTACTTATGGATGCATCGTCACGCGCACATCCGTCTAGTAAAGCGTTGCCGTGACTGTTTGCAGCTCTCCTACTACTTACCAAGACGGAATCCGGATTCATTTTAAGCCTCCAGATGACACGCACCAGCCTAACAAACTAGCCGCTAACACCCGACCTTGATAATCTTCGGAGGGGAAATGACGACAGCTGGCGTCGTAATTGCAATGCTAGCTGGCTGGCTGGTTGGCCGGGCGGAGCATCGATGGCGCATTTGTTTGCCTTGTCGTACCGTGAAGCACTCGATGTGATGGTGACTGGCTGGTGAAGTATCGATCGAGTAACGATAGAGAGACAGAAGGCCAAGCGGATAGTAGAGCAACACATCAATACGGCTCGACACACGACATAGAAGGCATGAATGGTGGCAGGAGAAGGTCGTGAAAGTGGTGGCGGAAACGACGATGCCGAGGTGCGTAAGAACGATATGCGTGTTGTGTGAGAGGCGTGTTGTGCGTAGTGGCTAGTTTGTTAGGCTGGTGCGTGTCATCTGGAGGCTTAAAATGAATCCGGATTCCGTCTTGGTAAGTAGTAGGAGAGCTGCAAACAGTCACGGCAACGCTTTACTAGACGGATGTGCGCGTGACGATGCATCCATAAGTAGGTTTTGCGGTGAAGGTGGTGAAGGTGGTGAAGATGGTGGAGAAGCTGAAGGGTGCTGAGGAGAAGGTCGTGAAAGTGGTGGCGGAAACGACGATGCCGAGGTGCGTAAGAACGATATGCGTGTTGTGTGAGAGGCGTGTTGTGCGTAGTGGCTAGTTTGTTAGGCTGGTGCGTGTCATCTGGAGGCTTAAAATGAATCCGGATTCCGTCTTGGTAAGTAGTAGGAGAGCTGCAAACAGTCACGGCAACGCTTTACTAGACGGATGTGCGCGTGACGATGCATCCATAAGTAGGTTTTGCGGTGAAGGTGGTGAAGATGGTGGAGAAGCTGAAGGGTGCTGAGGAGAAGGTCGTGAAAGTGGTGGCGGAAACGACGATGCCGAGGTGCGTAAGAACGATATGCGTGTTGTGTGAGAGGCGTGTTGTGCGTAGTGGCTAGTTTGTTAGGCTGGTGCGTGTCATCTGGAGGCTTAAAATGAATCCGGATTCCGTCTTGGTAAGTAGTAGGAGAGCTGCAAACAGTCACGGCAACGCTTTACTAGACGGATGTGCGCGTGACGATGCATCCATAAGTAGGTTTTGCGGTGAAGGTGGTGAAGATGGTGGAGAAGCTGAAGGGTGCTGAGGAGAAGGTCGTGAAAGTGGTGGCGGAAACGACGATGCCGAGGTGCGTAAGAACGATATGCGTGTTGTGTGAGAGGCGTGTTGTGCGTAGTGGCTAGTTTGTTAGGCTGGTGCGTGTCATCTGGAGGCTTAAAATGAATCCGGATTCCGTCTTGGTAAGTAGTAGGAGAGCTGCAAACAGTCACGGCAACGCTTTACTAGACGGATGTGCGCGTGACGATGCATCCATAAGTAGGTTTTGCGGTGAAGGTGGTGAAGATGGTGGAGAAGCTGAAGGGTGCTGAGGAGAAGGTCGTGAAAGTGGTGGCGGAAACGACGATGCCGAGGTGCGTAAGAACGATATGCGTGTTGTGTGAGAGGCGTGTTGTGCGTAGTGGCTAGTTTGTTAGGCTGGTGCGTGTCATCTGGAGGCTTAAAATGAATCCGGATTCCGTCTTGG